>JADLZK010008809.1:0-219381 GCA_015847255.1 Hyparrhenia diplandra | reverse complement strand
CAAAATAAGGCGGCTCGCCTCGACTCCACTCCACTCCAGTCCCATCTCCTCCTATACCTCTGCCACGAGCTACACTTTTTGCTTTATCGGTGAGGAGAATGGAGATAATTAAGTAGAGAGATTAGCGCCTTAGTGGCCTGCGTAAATCGAGTTCCAGTACGCACGCGTGCGCGCTGATGATGCTATGTCTGTGACCGTTGTCTGTCGTCGTCTCAGCTCGCCCATCAGGTTCAAGTTCAGTTCAGCAGGCATCTAGCAGCTGCGTTTCAAGATTTATCTGCTGTGCTGGCACTTTCTGTTCAACTGCTGCTGGACGGCGCATCTCTATACGTGGTCTCTGCTGGCTGGATCGTCACTGCATCATGCATCACACACACACTTTGTAGCTCGACTCGGATTATTGAAGCCCTATAGCTGCGTGCAAACAAGCAAACACTTTCAGTTCAGAGCGGTAGATGTTCAGACGAACAGATTCATCAGCAGTCGAGAGCTCCATCTATGCTTTTTCCTGAAAAAGCATAGATGCAGCAGATATGTAGCTTCGGATCGGATTATTGAAGCTATAGCTGCGCAACTTAACAAGAACACATCGTCTCAATCTCAGAGCGGTAGATATGCAAAACCAGACCAGTAGATTCATCAGCAGTCAGGAGGCTCCATCGATGCTTTTTCCTGAAAAAGAATATCCATGAATCTGTAGACTTTCAGTACTCGTTGTTGTTTGCTTGCAGAAATAGCCAGAGTTCTCCTTTTACCAGGATTGATTCAGTGCAGTGGAGTGCATAGGACAGACGGATAGATACAAGATACTACCCGCATGTGCAGTGAAGAGATGGTGGGCGTGCTAAAGCTGCTGCGGCGAAAGGATGCTCTTGCTCTCGTCGCTTTTTCCGACCTGGCTGAATTGAACCCGGAAACCGTACCGCACTGACTGAATATTGTTCAGACTTCAGAGCAAGAGGGGGCTGCCTGCGCTGCGTGAATCCACCAATGTTTCAGCTTTTGAGCAGAGGTAGTACGGGCTGGCCGGCCGGCCGGCTGTGCGCAATTGCAGCCATGAGCTCTCGCAGGAGATGCCAACACGAAAAGGCCACCGGATCCGATCCGTTGTTGTACGTACACTGACCAGACCAGCCTCGCTAGCATTCACGCCTGCATGCTGGCATGCTGGAACGCAGCAGCATGTAGATTGAGAGCGAAGCGCCGCCATTCATGCGCCGGGCGTCGGCGCTGGAGCTCACGCACTGGCTCACTGTATATCTGTACGTATGGCATGAGCAAAACAAACAACGAGGGCTGTTCTCTACTCTCTTTGCTAGGCAGCAAGTCATCTGAAATGCTGTACTTGTATATACACAAGAGTCACGGTAAGCCAGCAACTTGGTCATGATTTAGGCTGTGTTCAATTGAGTTTCTAGTGCGTCTGGTTACAAAGCAGCAATCTAAACAGGTAAAGAGGCTATTCTCGCTTGATTTATAAAGTCTCGACTCAAATTCTTGCCGCTTCAATAAGATATTCGGCAGAAAAATCTGTGAACTGCTCGCTTTTTGTGTAGCACAGTTTTAAAAACACCTTGAACCTCGTTTTGTTTTTGACTCTTTTCGCTGCTTTTGGGAAATAGCTAGGTGCAAATAAAGTTCACAATTGTTTTAAGGGAGATAGAGAGATGCATGTTTCATACTTGCTTCACTCAAACAGTTTATAGTCTAAAGGAAACAACTTATAGTCATCCAACAACACAATAAATCAATGTTCATAGCTCACTTTAGCTTTTAAGTTTCACAACTCACAGCCAAAACCACACATCCTGTTTCACCACAGACAAACCCTTGTTTGGTAAGTTACTTACCTTGATTTACGAATATAACGCAACTACGGAAACGCGAGCAAAGCTCAAACCAGCTTTAACTTTAACTTTTGGATAATAATAACATCATGTCTCCAACAGGTTACTAGGAAAATATTTTCTTTTCAATATCAATTTAATATTACTTATTTTATATCATATATAAATGTTAATACATACTTTTAGATAATTTTGTTCAAACTCTAATTTGCATTATACTCGTGGACCCACTATTTTGAAGGAGCACAGAAATGTCTTCTTCCTCAAGAAATGCTCGTTAACTGAAATACCATCCAACTATTTTGAAAGGTGCAAGAAAATGCGATGCGCCTACGGATTTTAAACCATATACTCTCGGTTTAGACGTCACTGGATGCAAAGCCACGCGTATAAATTCAAATCAATGAAAAGAATTTACCAGCACTTTGTTCACTTTGCCTGGGCCTGTAATAACACATTTCCAGCCCATTTATTAAAAACAGCACTTTGCTCACTTATCTGGCGCATAACAGCTCATCCTGGCCCGCCTCGTACTTCAGCTTACCTTTTTTTTTTTTGAGGCATCTAGGCCCTGGCAGCAATGAGACAAGCCGCGCGTCTGTTCTGAGCTGAGTCCTCGCATCCAAGATGGGCCGACTTGAAAAAGAATAAACACCAAGTCGGCTCCATGATACTGCATACATGATTCATTTCTACAAGCATGCTTAAGTCGATATAACGACGTTCTGCCGATAATCTAGTCGACAGCTGTCACTTTGGGAATATCCGCATCTACCCAGCCAGTTTTCTGCTAAGTGTCATATGGATAGAGTTTGTGTGCGTGCATGTTGTAGGCGTACTGCCTAATTTTAAAGGAAAAAAAGATCAATTATGAGAGATGCGAGGGAAAACAAACTTACCAACAAGCACCGCACATCGCCGACAATCCAGCCATTAAAGCCCCCTCCCGCTTCATAAGCACCGGCCTAGAGGGCCTTACAGGCGCATTGGGGGAACCAATACAACCCCTCGAGGACATGTTCGCCATTGCTTCATCTTGCGCGGAGGCAAAAACCGGCAACTCCGACCGCAACCTCGGCCGACAATCACAACTACTGCTCACCACGACAACTTTGGCCATACAGGCTACTCCAAGATGGTGAAGACCTCGAGCGCCCGTCGCAGGTCGAGCGCAGACCTAACTCGCCGACCACCCCTCGACAAGACCTCACGAGGGATCACCTTCGACTCCAGGCAAAACCGACGCGACCCCTCACCAACACTTCTGCAAGGGGTTTCGCCAACAAGCTTGGTGATGCCCACCATGCCTTGCCAATGCTGCAAGGGGGCTCGCCAGACCCTAGCGAGGGCTCACTTCGCTGCAACACCAAAGAATATCCTCGGCCAACGTGTCAAAGCAGAGGACTCGCTTTTGACTTCTAAGCGACACACCAACTACACCTTCGCCAACCCCGCTGGGCTTCCGCCTCCCGACCTCAAATACCATTGACCACCACCACCTCGACAAAAATGTCATCATCGACCCCCTGATGGCAACTCATGCATCTATCTACCACCGACGACCATAACCGCTGGGAAACGACGACCCTCCGCTACCACACTCACTTCGCCATAAGAGAGCTAATCCCCACGAGGGGTGAAGACCCTTGCAACCGCCGAAGCCGAAAGTGACCTAAGTCATCGACCGCTACCAACAAATGCACCATCACCGACCCCCAGCAAGAACTCACGCGCCCATCTACAACCGACGACCACAACCAATCGGAATGGTGACTCCTACAACTATGACTATTTGATTAGCAAAGAGCCACCCTCGAAAAAGGCTAAGATCTTCACACAATGACTAAGAAATTCGGGGCTAGGGCCTTGTACCTCCGCAATCGGTGAGTCTTCATCATTACTACAACCTCCAACCCAAGCCCCCCAGATGCTTCTCGCTCTCCGCCTGGACACCTTGATGCATGAGATAGACTTGGGACCCGGTACTCTTGGGACTTTTTGTTTTAGCGACTAGGACTTATTGTACCTTCCCAAAACCCTAGTAGCTAAGGGGCTACTATTTGTAAGTGCAATCAAGATCTAAGTGGGTTTTGGCATTGATGACCACCAAATTAGGGGAACTAATGAGATCCGTTGAGATGACATGTAGGAAATAAATGAGGAGATGATGTACAGGTTTAAAGGCTCCCCCTTATGCAAGTTGGTGGTATATCCCCGTTGTTTCAAGGTTTAAATTCTTCTTTATATTTCTTGAGTTTAGTGGACAGTGCATTGGCCAAGAGGATCATAGACCCTTGCCATATGTGAACTGGGCCAAATGCTCAAACCTCCAAATTAGCCAAAACAACACCCAAGCCAAAACAACCTTAAACAGAACTTGATTCACTTTGTTGTTTTGTAGGCGGCACTACCGCACTTTAACCGACCGGTTGGGGACCTGGGCCCTGTATAAATACCACTTTACCCCCTCCCACAACGGTCACCGGTGCACTTTGTCTTCAACCTTGATTCTAAATCTTCGAAGACTCCACCTCTTGTTTCTCTTTCCTCCATTGAAGCACCTTGTGCTCCCAAGCCAATCCCCTCACTTCCCACCGCGATTCTGAGAGAAAAGTGTGCAACCGATTTGAGGGCTCATCTACTACTTCTCTCCCCACCAAAAGAGCATTTGGTTCACTTTGACCGGAACCCTAGGATTCTTTCTTTGGAGCTTGCTCGCAGACTGCTAAGTGTCGCCCCCTGAGCTTCAAGCCAACTCATGTGGTAGCCTTTGGGAGGTTTGTAACCTCACTGAAATCAATATATTATTCCCACATCTTTAGGGTTAACTTAGACTTGAATGAGGAAAAGGCTAACCTTAGTGGTGAGTTAAGCCTTGTGGCAACCTCAACAACGTGGAGTAGCTCCAGCCTTTGGTGGTGAACTACCTGATAAATCCCTTGTGTCTCGTGTGCTTTTACATTATTGCATTTAGATTTTTGTGAGCTTAGGTTTCACAACGATCTACTTTGTTGTTCGGCACTTTAGGTTTGCTAACTATGATACATTTGTGTGGAACCTAGAGAATCAATCAAAAGTTTGCCTCCATCGCGCCCCGGCTGCTCCAATTTGTCCACTTGTTCATGGCACAGTGTGCAGCACTCTGGCGCAGCAAAGAAAGCCACAAGATATCAGGCTGGGATATAGCCTCATGTGAGTTGTGTTTCTTTATAGGTGTATTTAGGTACATGCATGCCTCACCCCTCTCTAGGTTTTCACGTATCCTACACTACATAGACTCATTCTCGTTGCTTTTTCTCTCCAACACCATCAACGACGTGGACAAAAATGGCTTTTTGTCACCATTTTAGATTATGAGCACTCGCAGCAACCATGTCAAATCGACCGCAGTCGTTTTCCTCCTCGCCGGCATAGGAAGTGGGCAAGGTCGAATTTAATTGTTATGACCTCGACCACGGCCGTTGAAGAAGAGCCAAACCCACTAACTTGCTTTTGTTTCTTTGGCGATGATCAAGCCATCGGGCCCCATCCGCAAGCTGGATCACCGCGCCCATTACCATCATGATCCACTAGTGATTTGGCGCGCGCCCATGCGCCGCATGAAGTCATGGCCACAACTCTATCTGGCATTGGAATAACGTTATTCATAGAATTGACATGTCGTGAGAAAAACAGCACTTCTCCTCAAGGCAAGCCAAGATAACAAAAAACATGTTATACATGATGGTGCACTATTCTTAATAATTTTCGCTTTCAAATTTCTATTGAAGGCTCATTCTCGCGTGTTCCGTTCACAAAGGAAAGAAGCACAAGATGCTTATTGGGTTAATGAACGTAAAACCGGCCGCCTCGATAATATACAATACAGCATTTGCTACTTTGTGCGATGAATAAGCCCCGAGTAGTCTCAACCTGCTGCCATCCAATAAGAAGCGGTGTTCCCCGAGAGCTTAAACAACACCGAAGATGGAAAGGTCCTTCCGGACACTGCAAAGGCCGTGATTTCAGAAAAGCCTTTCACTGGTTCGCGGTGCACAAGGCCTACAACACATGAGCTGCAGAAATAAATCATTAGATCAATTGTAATAATAGATAAAGTAAAATCGTGGTAACTAAGAAACCCAAATAAGGACTTGAATAATAATGTATACTGTTTTGAAACCACAATACAAGGTTGTTTGTCGCAGAAAAAGAAAGAAGCGAAAGCAGCTTAATTCTCGCCAACATCCCCAAAGTGACCGCCCGCACAAAAAGTCGATGTGCGTAAATTAGATCTGATTAAAAGGTCGTTCACAATACCAGCTCAACAAATCTCTTTATTATTTTTTTTTTGGTGTTTCATTCATATAGCACCGATATATTCTCTAGAACTAAGAAAATAAAATAATCAAGATAAAAGAGAAGGTATTTAATTTAGAGCTTACGCATCTTATTCATGTTATTACGCCTCAAAAATAAAAACCTTGACAATGGATCCATATAGATTGGAAATCTATCCTTAGGTTTCCCCTTGTAGAAATTATAGTTGGCTTTTACTCCATGTGCTAGACCTTCAGAATAGACCACCTTCACAATGGATCGTCTAGAAAGCAAGGAAAAGAACCAACCAATCGATCCTCAAACAAATAAACCTCGCTAGCGCACGCCTCATAAACAAAGAACAGGGCCCACTCCTTCACTCAGCACCATGGCCTCTGGTGCGTCATAAACCAGATGGCAAATTTAGACGAGCTGATAGATCGGAAGCAAACTTAAAGATTTTATTTCGATGATGCTGAAATTCTGGGAAATGTTTCAAAGACAAAGTTCAACATGGCACAACACATATTCAGTGAGTTACTCCAGCTCAAACCATTTAAATTTGTGGTAGCGGTTGAATACGCTATGCAATATACATAATTTTTGCAGCTTTTCCATATGAAGTTATTCGTAGTCTAACTTATTTTTATCAATATAATATGTAGGTTTCCACCTGCTTATTTTTTAAGATAAAGAAGTATTGAAACTATGGACAGTCCCAAACTTCCTCTAATTGAAACCCGACATTTCAAAAGCTCAAACCACTTAGCACATGTGCAGTTTATTTACAGGTAACAAAAAATATTCATGAAACTTATATAATGCATATATATGATGAACACCAAGAGAAAAATGACCGTAGTGACGGGAGAGCCGCTGAAGAAGCTTATCACTCACAATGCCGCAACAGAGAAATGATAAACTATAACCTCGTTGATACATAGAGATGTGCTAGGTGAACTAACATAACAGTTCTACCAACACTTTTCACCCCGCCTTTAATTCTACGATATCATGACGCCCAGTCACTTAGAGAGAGGCAAAACCAAGCGCCGCCTTTCCTCACCGGAACATATATAGAATAGGTTTGACTGGATGTCTCACACACACCAAATTGTACATCTGCAAATACGTAGACATAAAGAAATAGATTAAGCAAAGATGGACTACCATGTAAACATAAAAGTGAGTTTCAAATATTTCAGCAAGGATCACTTGGCTGTTACCTTTATGCTTGACACTCAAGTTTGTCAACGTCAGCTAGGTAGGTAACAGTAGATGACTATGCAAAATATATGGTCCTTGAAAATGTACAATTAATACAATGCACAACCGAGGGAAACCCACATATCTAATATGAACTCAACCCAACATAATGTGTTAATTAGCCAATTCACCACGGATTGGCTTTTTATTCAAAATTTAAAATATGCAAAGCTCTTACCAATTTCGAGAAAGTAAAAAAACAATTGAAACTTAAAGCCGCCCAACAAAGTTACCTTGACAACCCAAATTCAAGGGGTGGAGAGGAGGGAAGAGAGAGCAGCCAGCTTCAGCAAGCATAGGTTAGCAGGAGAAAATTATTTGAGAGAAAAAATTAAACAAAGGAAATAGAATGCTTGAAAAAAAAAAAAGAATTATAAATCATCTTCACATGAACTTTCTCGTAGCTCCCGAATGTAGCAAAAAGATCAATACTCAAAATTGAAGATATTTCGAATTCTCACCTTGCTAATGGAAAGGTTCATGTTCTATCTAATGGAATTCCTAGATTATATGAATACAGAATGTGATAACATCTCCAAGGAGAAAACTGTTCGTCAGCTAATATACATGGAAAGGGTGTAACATGATATAACCGGCATGAATTTAACAATGTAAATTTGGTCATTTTTCATCCAACTATTCACGCGCTTTCAACATTTTTGTTAGCATAACTGACAACCGTCTTTCAAAACATTTATTCTCGATGGCATTCTACATGCTTCACAACTCAGAAATGTTAACCCGAGCTAGAAATTCATGTATAGAAAGCTTTTTTCATAAACCCAGGAAGGCCGTTTTCCAAGTAGCTTTGTTTGGTAATGTGGGTCGAAAGACGATCTTCGAAGAAATATGAAAACTAAGATAATTAACTCAACGGTTATGAAACATCACAAATTAATGGAAGCACCATTACCTCCATGTGTACAAGGTAAAGCAGCACAAAGGAACATTCTAGCATTAATCATCACACATGCACCCCTGCAATAGATGAAGATTAACCGGTTAAATTAATCATCACTCATTCACATGAATGGCAGTTGAAAAAGCAGTTATTATCATTTTTTAATCCCAACCTAATGCTACCTAAGATAATATAATCAGCCAAATTGACTCCCCACGGAAAGTGGTACAAAAATTCCAACAATCTTCCGTACTAAATGTAACGACATGGTGTGAAAAAAATAATAACATTGTATAAAAAACTGTTAAAAGAACGATGTATACAAATAGCTTTGACTCTGCATGCTTTGAGAGCAAGGGATGAAAAATCATATAAACTCTATCCCTTTAGCACACAAACTAAGAGCTAACAATATGAAAGGTAACATGTCTAAAGAAACTGAGAGACAATCTGTTGTAACAAAGACCAGATTCTCGACCCAAACCTGTTTTTCCAAAGGGTCCTTTTTTTTTATCCTCTCTTCCATCTTCTATGAGTGATCTACTATATTATTCAAAGTATCGAGCATGTATTTGATTGGAGTTTCTTTAATATATATAAGTGATCTACTATATTACTCAAAAGAAAACTAAACTGAATCAAATTATCGCACACCAATTAATAGCTATTATTAAACCACCTACCAAATCCACCTGCACAAACAAGACACAGAAGCAAGAAAAGTCACCAGCATACTGGACACCAAGGTTTTGACATAACTGACTGCACAACTAAAACCAACTCAACATCAATCGAAAGGCTCTTGCACGGCCGGCGATCCAGATAACCTCCTCCCCAAGAAAATTTTCCAAATCCCATCGGTCAAGCAACACCTGCATAGGGACAAAGGGGGACAAGCACAATATATCAAGTTCACCTAGAATTCGCTGCGAGGACCCGCAGCGCGCAGAGGACGCCCCCATGCGACATCTGCCCTCACGCCGGACACCGGCGAAAAGACACCACACAAGGCCGATCAGGTGGAATAAACGGATCCTGTTTTGGAGGCACCATATCGACCTAGTAAGCACGCATAACGCCGATCGCGGGTACCGGGCGGAAGCAAGGAGAGGAGCAAGGGCGAGGCCGCACCGCCGGGTTCGGGGGTTGGGGCGCGCGCCGCCGCTGCGCTCGCACTGCCGCCGGCAGCGCTGGCGCCGCCTCGAAGTATGCTGCGCGCCGGGCGAAGCCGCCACGCGCTTACCATCCCCGTGCCGCCAGAGATTGGGAGGGAGAGAGGCGGAGACGAGAGGAGACGGAGCCCGCTGAGAGACGGGGAGAGAGCTGCGATGTGGACGCGAGAGAGCTAGGGGTTGGGCTGGTATATATTGGGCATGGGAGGAGGCAGCAGCACCGTCCCATCTCGAGATCAAACGCCGACAGCTTTTTAGGCTAACGGGCCACCCCGAAAGTCGGAGCTTCTCCACAACAAATTTTCTTTAAATAGGATCGTCCTCCCTCCCAAAACAGGCATCACTGGGATAAATTTATTGCTCTCTAGAGTGAATGTAATGTCATACCGTATAAACCAAATAATACCAGGTTTTACAGGTAACATCTTGTTGTCCATCATTGCAACTCTGATGCGGATGACCCCCTTTTATATAAGGGCATATCCACCTCAAGAGTCTTCCCCCCATAGCTGATCCGATCGCCCAAAAACCAAGATAGTGTGTCTCCATGCATGTGGCACTCCCGACATGAACCCATGCCTCATCAAGCAGGTTCAACACCCCATTTGCTTCTGCCATGCTGACACAACCAAAGTAACGCCATGATTTTCAGCTTGAACTCCACGTCAGATATCCTTTTTTGGTTCATCCTCTGATGGGAAGGCAACTAAAAGGAATACTCCTCATGAGGTAAAGCCTTCCCATCAGAGGCACCAAAAATATATAGTACGTAATTTCAATTTTTATATTATTCATATGGTTATATAGTAAAAAATATCAAACTCCTGTAACTATTGTTCTATTTAGATTTGATTTACCATAACATAAAACGAATTGATGGTATGAAAAGGACGAACAGTATTTAATCCCTAAAAAACTTTAGTTTTAATATTTTTTATTAAAAGTATGTTAAGTTTTTTGTGTGTGTGTGTGTGTGTGTGTGTGTGTGTGTGTGTGTGTGTGTGTGTGTGTGTGTGTGATACAGATAGTATATTGAGTAGTAGATATTCTCGGAAAACCTTGAAAAGACAAAATATTTCATTTCATTTAAGATAGGAAAAAGTATACCAACTTTTAATAACAAATATTCCAAATCCCAAGAAAATTATCGTAGCTTAAACTTAAAATATTTGATTAAATGAAAAAAAAAATATTCTAGCTTCAGCCAGAAAAAGAAGGAACGATCTTAAGTCAGGATCATTTCAAAAAATAGGAGAGACTTTATGATCTTCGAGAAATCAATAAATCGGTGCGGCATGGAAAAAAAACACACATCGTATTACTCACAATGGCAACGGGTACGCACCCGATGGATACCAGTCACCTGGATACCCGCACCCGCCAGGTCAAATCCATACCCGTCGGGTTACCCGAAAAGCACATGGATACTAATTTTCGCTCCACTGCATTTAACGGGTAATCCATACCCGAATACACCCGAGTTCATGGGCTATATTATATACTCATATGCTTATATGGGCCAAATAATCGAGTTATATGGGTCGTAAATTCAATGAACAATACGCTAGAGTTCTGTGAATATATATATACTAAATGCTTATAATACACCATCGGGTCATATGGTTACTTAATGCTAAAATTGTAGAGACGGTTATATATTTGTGCGTGGATTCTTTACCCGCGGGTACGCTGGTATGGATACTACACTCCATACCCGCATTCGCCGTGATTCCGCGGATACAACATTGTACCCATTAACGTATCCATGGATACCAAATGTGCTCCATACCCGCCACTTTATCGGTAAAACCCATCGGGTTTTCGGTTTCGGTACCGCTGACATCTCGACGCATTCATCACTGTTAGGGTGACTCGAATATACGGCGGCGAGGGAGTTGAAACCTTGAGCTGTTGCATGATTTGCGATTAAACTAACAACCGAGCTGGTTCTTCAGTTGAGCTCCCAAAGCGTTGAGCTGAGCACGATTACACTCCATGGGTTATGAGTTATATGATGACCGTGACGAACTTATTATTGAGCCGGTGGATATACAGATGCAGAATCTAGAATGAACAAAAGGAGTTATAGAATCATGAAAAGCTAGGGCATATGTTTGCTTGGTACGTACGTACAATATGATATATCCCCTCTATATTATTTTCTAATAATATTAAAATTGTTTGGGGAATTCAACAACAGATTAAAGAAAAAACGGAAGAAGAAGTAACAACAGACATTTCACACCAGATCATCTTCATGATTGCAAACTAATAAACTCAATTTCTGCCTAGATAGGACAAGTTGGAACTGATGTACGTTGGATCTGAGCAAAAGACCGTACTTCATTAGTTATTCTTCCAATATTTTACCTTATATCATTGTTCTTCAATGAATCTGGAGACAATTATATTTAGCAATGAGAGACAAGTGCCGGTAGCAACTGCTGAGCCAATCATTGCAGAGGCAACTAAAGCTTTCCACCAATAAAGCCTATGATTACCGCTGAAAAGGACGACATTTGATAACTTGTTCTGACCAATTAAACATTTCAATTGTCAAACAATAGTACACCCTATTGTCAGACCATGAGGTCAACCAACTAAAGAAACTAATTAATAAAGAAAATATACTGATGCATGCTTGCTTTTGTTCACGTCTTGATTATTCTGCACGCATCTTCATCCACCGGTACCGGCTCAATAATACACTTCGTTTTGTCATAACTAATAACCGATGCAGTAAAGGTGCTCAACTCATCAGCTCTATCCGTTTCAAGCACAACCGAGCTCGGTTAGTTTAATGGGGGCCCCAGTTTAATAGCCCATAACTGCAAATCCGCAATCATGCGACGGGTTAAGAGAGAACTACACATTAGTTAGTTTAACTATAGTCATGCAATTCCTCAATCACCCGTGTTTGTACCGCAGATGCCATCCCAGCATGCGGATACGACGCGCCGCGACACCATCCCCATGCCCCGTCTCGCCTGCAGTGTCACCAGGGAAGTCACGTTCACGCCAAAAACTGCTTGGTGTTCCACGACCCCTGGGCGTTGATGCACCGACGGTGGGCGAAGAGGGCCGGCCCAATAGGTTTGGTCCGGCACTGATAGACCCAAGTATGCTCTGGGGGACACCCACCAGATAGCGGACATCGACGACGCTTACTACCGCCCTTCCTTCATCATGCTGCCGAGACAATCCTTACCAAGGCAGTGGTGTGTAAGAGAGACTCTCCACTGATTAGTGAGCCTCCAAAGCGGTTCCTTGTTAAGTCGGTGATGCCATGGCGAGCAGGCGGTTAGCAACTCAGCCCCTCTGGGTAACTATTTCCGCCAAGGTGAGGTGCTACCATGCAGTGTAAGGGTTTTTCACCAAGGTCCATCCGCGCCTATCCGCGCTGGAGGTGGATGCCGCCATGACAGCTCTTTTTCGTGGCAACCTGAGTCGGTCAGAGGCCGAGGTGAACGGATGCGCTCTTCTGACCAAACAAAGGTTTGTCCATGCAGCCCCGAAGACGCAAGTCCACCCTCCCCAGTCGCTACATCGGTATTGGTTATTAACTTTTAGGCAATAAAACAATATGTCTTTTGCTAGGACTTGAAGTCTAGCTTATATGATAAAAGAAGGAATCCTCTCTGCAATTCACTAGATGTATTACTCTTCTTCTTTAATAATAACACAATATTTTTGTGTCTTCGAGCAAACAAAATGCAATGGCCTTGGGGTTTGAACTCCGCTGTATGGTCCGAGTCGTCACCTGTAGGAGTCCTATCCATCATGTACTTAGACATAAATTTTGGATTATATTTACTGACCACATTTGAACACGATTCAATTCATCAATATTCATGTTTATTTAGAAGAGAAATAAAGAACGATAATGCAGTATTTTGAGTTGGATTTTTTTTTTCATTTATGCTGAAAATTTTTCAGCTATATATAACATTTTCATGGATATGGAATATTTGTTATTACAGAAGTTAAGTAAGCTAGAAAATTTGTTATTAAGTTGAAATATATATACTAGGAGGAGAGACAAGTGCAGGGTAGCAAACTGCTGAGCGAATCCTGAGAAGCAACACCAAGCTTTGCTCTAATTAAATAAGATTCTGTCCACTGATGAAATGAACATTGATTTTTTTTTGAGCAAATCAAATATTTCAATTGCCAAACAATACATCCTGTATACATCTTCAATCGAGCATTTGATTTTTTTTGAGCAATCAAACATTTCGTACATCACTCAGTAGTCGAAATTCTGGTAGGTGTTGTAAGTTTGTCCAAACTGTTACCACGCCGGCACGACGTCCTGAAGATGAGGTTCTGGGCCGCCGGTGGAGACGAGCGCAAAGCTGAGGCCCTGGGCCAACGAGAGCCCGCCGGAGAGGCAGTGCCAGATGGCGCCCCAGTTCCTGTACATGGGCATCCAGTCCGTGTTGGTACCCCTTCACCGCCATGTTGTTGATGGAGCCGCTGCCGGCGACGTTGGGTGATGAGCACCATGTAGAAGCCTTCGAAGTCGGTGATGGTGAGCGCACGCCGCCACTCTTCCAGCACCCTGACCCGCTGGTAGAGGACGGGGATGATGCCGGCGCTGTAGATGCCGATGTTCTCCCAGGCGGGCTGGGACATGTCGAAGTGTGGGGCGGGCGGCAAAATTGCGCCGCCGGCGGGGATTCCCCGGCGGCGGGGAGGTCGTTGGGCGGGCAGAAGTTGGTTGTGAGACGACGATCCAGTTTGCTGCCAGGCTTGCACGATCCGGTCCAGCTGCTGTCGCAGATGATCACGTAGCACCGCCCCACACGACGCGCCGTTGTTGAAGAGCGCCGTGCTCAACGCCGCGTTGTTCACGCCGTAAATTTGATCGTACAGGCTGCTGTACCCACACGCGCCACCTGCATGCAGGCATATTAAGTTCGTGCTCATCGATCAGATCAAAGTCACACATGCATATATATATGTGTGTGTTGCAATGCATGCATATGCAACAAAGACAAAGTAGCCAGGTTGTTACCCATTGTGTCGGGAGCCATCAGCACCGCCGTAGAACGTGGCGGTGGCCGGAAGCCAGTCGCCTTTGATCTTCGCCGGCGAGACGAAGAGTGCAAGGACGACGGCGAGTAGCTGGTACAGCAAACGTTTTTCATCTTAGCTTGCTCGGAAACGGCGTCGATCCCTCGCTGCAAAGCTGCTAATACTAGCGAGTAGAGACAGTGTCACAGTACTCCACAGTAGGTTTGGAACTTTTGGAGGTGAGGAATGTCTGCAGCAATGGTGGTGCTTTATATAGGTAGCTAGAAGCAGTTGGGGGTCGAGCTTCGAGAGACGCACGCGCACACACAGGCCGGCAAAGAATCTGATATTAGATTATTAATTCCAACAGAATGCACATGCATGGTTATTGAAACTAACAAACATTGTTCAATGATCGCCAGCACACACATATATACGCTGCAACGACCAGATAATTGACTATTTATTTCAGCCAGCCTTCCTGCTTAATTTAACGATCGATGTGCATGCAGGTCGATCTGCGTAGAGAGCACACCTAGTATAGTATGTACACTAGAAAACCAATAATTGTCCTTTGTTGCTCAGTATAGTCAGCCGCCACAGCTGGTATTCCTTGTAGTTACAACCAAACTCAACCATCAGCTCAAATTCTTCTTCCATGTTCAGTAGTAGTCAGCCATTATACTCGTTGTTTGATAGAAGAGGTTACGCACACGTACGTACAGTTGATCTTTTTTTTTTGTTGATATTTTATTGTGTCTTTTATCTTGAAACATACAACATTCAGTGTGTATCTTATTCGTTGACCTCCTTTGCTTGGTTTAGTGCATATATATATGCTGTCATCCATTGTGTATATTCCAGGAGAATATTTCCAATGACATGTGTCCCACTAGCAGTATCACGTTCTTGTCTTCCCACTGGCACACATTAGTCTAGCGGCGAGAGACTCTGGCGAGGTTGGGAAACGGATGTTTGGCCACGAATCCAGGCCAAGGAGTAGTGCAGTAGCTTCTCGGCGTGGTCATGCAATGCCGGGAGTGGTGCTACTTAAAGGCGGTTCAAGAAAGGAGATTGACCTAGAGAAAGCGTGAGGATTCGGCCATGGTGAAGCTTGTCATATAGTCGCCCATGGCGGGCGCTGCTCTTGACGACGCTGCAGGCGGGACAAACCATGAGTTGTGGAGGTGGGAAGGGTGCCCAGTCCGAGCGTGGCTTGGTTCGACGCCGACGCCATCTCCTCGCGATCTAACTCACCACCGAACCGCTAGCCTCGCCAGTAAGCGTATCCCTCCGCTCTTGGCCGCCGCCCTCGTTGTGGTCGGAGGCGGTGCTCTTCTATGTCGCTTATTAGGCCCCACGCATCAGTGCATGGACCATGGAGGGCGGCGGCACCTGGGGAGGGGGCGGAGGTAGCCTGCCCCGCCACTCATGCTACATGACTCCCTCGATGTTGTTTGCAACAGTCGAGCGGCTCACCCTGTGAGCCCCGAGCAAAGATCGCCATCTAAGCGAAGTGTGGGCGTAGGGCAAAAGCGCCGGCGTAACTCTATGTTCGTCTAGGTCTATATTGTGTGGTTTTCGAGCAGCAAAAGAGGGAGCCCCACCCACCTCTATTTGTATGATAGCTCCATGCAAAGTTGGCAGCTCCATGGAGTTTTGGAGTTGGGTGTTTTGCTAAAAACTGGGTGAGTTGTTGGAATTCAGCTCTATATCCATAGCCAAACACACCTTATATGTTCAACATTTCCTCAAGCAGAGGTGTGTGTGTCACTATTCTTTTCGTAACCATTAGTCATTTAGAGTAAAGTGCATGGTTACCACTCATAGAACTTGGGTGAGTGCATCATGTTGGTCCCTATATTTTAAATTGTGTCCCATTTTGGGTGTGTCATGCGGTTCCCTATATTCTAAATTGTATCCCATTTTGATCCTTAATCTATGTTCATGTCAGTTCCATCTCTCTTTCTCCTACTACCCCTTCTCAATGGTCATGGTCAAGGTCCGCATGCCACACCATTAATTGTTGCCGCTAACCTCTCCATGTGGTTCACCGCCTCTATGTGCTCGATCGCCGCGCTCTTCTCCTGACGCCTACCTCGCCTCGGGTTCTACCGGGCCGTCACTTTGCTTAGGCGCAGACACCGCTTGGCCACCGCGCCTCTAGCCCCCATGCCCCATGCCACCTAGCCACGCGAAACGTAAGGAGGCAACCACTGTATAGATGGTGGTTTTATAAATAGCCACCGCCTGGTCCTGTCAGCGAGACCACGGATCAGCAGAATCAACTCGGGCTAGTGCAAGTCTCCGAATGGCCTAGCTCTAGAGACAATGACACAATGTTTATACTGTTCGGGCAAGATCAAAGCTCCTAGTCCAAGCAGGATCACTATCCGAGCTCAAACGCTCAGTACCGGTGCTGCATAAGCTGATCGAGAGGGAGCGGGGCTCCCAAGTCTCGTCGGATTGAGGCTGTGCCAATATGAGGGTGTGTTTTCGGGTGGAAGCTTGAGCGCAGTCTTTTTCTTTTCTCGCCCCATCGATTGAGCCCCGGCCCTCCTTTTTATAGTGGCAAGGGGAGCAGGACATATGAGCTCTCCGGGAAGTTGAGGCGCAGAGTGGATAGAACAAGGAGCTATGGAGCGCGTAGGTGAAGGAGCCTCCAAGCGAGCTTGTTGATTGGCCAGAGCCTCCTCGAGCCGATGGCTTTTGGACGCTCGGAGCCGGCCGGCCGCCGCACGGGAATCCGCGTCCGGGTGATGGCCAAGCGTCACTGCCTCTCTATCGTAGTTGGCAACCATCTCTTCTGCATGGGAGGGCGGCCATGCCGGCCGACGCAGATGCGCCCGCATGCATCCGTGGGAGATCGCAGCACAGTCTTGGATGTGACGGGTACTTGGCCAAGGGAGCCTCCTGCCGAGCCTCTTTGGCCTAGCATGAGTTGCTTTCAGCTCTTTGGAGGCTTGGACGTTGAAATTGCCGCTGCACACGCGAATCTGAAGTTTGAGCGACCTGGCCTCACATGGTAGTCCTTAATCGTGGTAGGAACCCATCCTCGCCGCCATGGGCGCTGCCATACCATGGATGGCCGACGCACGCCGCCGCCCGTACTTGAGGAAACTGGTGGCGACGCTGTTGGAATCGATGGGGTATGGAGGCGTGATGGAAATGACTTCCTACTGTAGCTGTAGCACTACGTGGCTACAGTACTTGTCAGGGGGCAGTTGGCCAACCCCGTACTTGTTGGCTTCGCGCGGAAGACAGGTGAGCTCTTCCGCCGTCGCGGAATCTTGGAGCTCGAGCTCGGGCGAGGCGGGAAGAGGTCCTCACATAAGAGGTCGTCGTCATGCGGGATGAGAGCTCACTCGGGGTGAGCTCGCTCGAGGCGAAGATGCGTCCCTTGGTTCTGAGATCAAAAGCTGGGTCTGGCTCGCAACGAGAGCTCGTCCACAAGCGCGGAGCTCTTGAGGATAGCGAGCTCTTTGCGTTGGCCGAGCGGGCTCTAGTCAGGATGCTGAGCAGGAGCTCATCCCTTAATCGCCCCGAATATCGATCCCCCACAGTAGCCCCCCTCCGAGCATTTGGGAGAGAAGGGAGTCTCTCCGGATGCTGCTTGCACGGTAGTTCTTGTTGCGTGGGTTCTCGGAGCCTGGGAAATGTCTTGGACGTGGGTGCGCGAGCGCACCCGGCCGGTGTAGCTCCCCGAGGCTTCACGAGCGTACTCGCGAGGGCTTTTCGTAGTTTGTCGGGGCTCATCGACCTGCCCTTCGCGTGTGAAGATGGTGGGTTCGAACCTGTCCCCAAATTGCCTGGCCAAGACCGAGCGCTCGGTGGGCTGCCGTCGGATGGTCCGTGTGAGTCCCGAGTTTGCTAACCTCGCTCGCATTTAATCAGCCTAGTGGATCGACCTCGACTCTCGAGGGCCCGACTTCCGCGGCCGAGCCCCCCGGGGCTCCTTGAGGCGAGGCAAACTCCTCCCTCGAAGATACCAGCTTGGAGTCGCTTGTAGCCTTCGATTTCCTGACGACGCCAGAGATCGCAGCCCCCGAGCCCCTTCCGAAAGTGTTCAGGTGCGGGTCGCCGAGGTCGCTCGTGAGGTGCTCGAGGTTGCCCCCGCGGAAGTGCTCCCAACTCTACTGCTTTGGGGCGGCGCAAGGAGCTCTCAAGTCGAGCTTGATCTTGGAACCCCGCGGCGAGCTCGCGCTAAGAGCTCCGTGCTCTCGCGTCCCGACCAAGGCGCCGAGCTCCCCGACGCCTTGCCCGCTGTGTAAAAAAGCCGCGGATCTTACCGCTGGAGCTTTTACCGCCGGGCCTGCAGTTACCGCCTTTAGATGCCGCGGGGCGGTTCGGATTCCGCCAGGTGTCATCCACGCGGCAATCCCATGAAGGTGGTCGCAGCGTGACGTGACGTGAGGTGGGCCCCCCGTGGTCTCCCTCGACGCCTCCGCCGAGCCGGCCCTATAAACGAGTGGGGATCGGGAGCGGACTCCTTCCCGCTCTCGCTCCCGCTTCTTGCCAAGAGAGTTGCTTACCGTCGCCTCCTTGCAGATCCAGCCTCCCATCTTCCCTCCCCCCGCCAAGTCCGCAGCCGAGGGCCGAGAGATGGGCGGGCAGCCGCCGGACGGCAAAAGAGGCGTTGATCGAGAGGTGCCGCAATGTCGGCGGGCCCCGCACCCGCGGACGGAGGCGGAGTGGGATCATCCGCCGGCGCCCCACGCGTTCCCCACCCGCCGGATGGGCACGTGGTGTCGCTCGTCGCTTCCATGAGCGCTGGCCGGGTATGTCGGCTGATGATTTCTTCCCGGTCAGATCATCCTCGTGATCAAGGCCGAAGCCCAAAGACTGACGCCCCAACGGTGCTGCTCCTCGGACGTTCACGAGTGCCGCCGGCGAGGGCCGGCTGAACCTCCCAATCCGGAGCTTTTCTGCCACTTCACGCCTTCGCTTAAGATCTCACTCTCACAAGCCCAAGAGCGGCGGATCGGCCCAATAGCCTCGCTGTGCCGATGCAGCACGCGCGCTGGGGGAAGGTCCGCGAGACCTTCCCGGAGGGTGACTTTCCGACCGCGATCCTGGGTGGGAGGGATTGGTGGTTCTAATTGAAGAACGACCCGCCCCATCCTCTGCCGCTGGTACAATCGCCCGCATTTCGCTGAAACTCGGTGTGCGGGAAATGCCGCACAACGAGTCTATGGCGGAGGTGGAGGCGGCCGCGAACAAGATCAAGCTGCTCGGGATGCCGGGTTGACAGTGAATCACATCATCGCGGGCCTCGGGCTTCGTATGCTGAAGTGCCCCTCCAAATACGGACCCTCCGCATGTGGGAGATGGTGGAGGGCAAGGCCCCGTCTCGGGGGACAACAACGCCCGGCCTCACCTGGCCGACCGTGTCAAGTTCTGGATGAGGGTGGTGACGACGGGCGAGAGGCCCCCGGCACCCCATGATCCCGCCAAACCCGAGACATCCGCGCCGGTAAGAGCCCGCTCGGCCCCGACCGTTTTCCTGATTGACTCCCCCACGAGCTTTTTTGACGGGTTCGAAGCTCAGTTGGCGAGGTGCGGCTATTCGCCTCAAATTTTCTCCCTCGCCGCCATTCAGCAGGCTATCTGCTCCAAACCGGGGGCAGATCGCCAGCGGCGGCGTGAGCGATGCTTCAGAGGAGGCCGGGCCCTCGCCGTCAGCCGCTGAGGGAGCCCCGCCATCATCGGAGCTCGCGACCGAGGAGGCTGGGACCTCATCCGGCCTCGTGGCCTGGCGCTCGTGGCGCCGCTCGCTGGCGGAGCCCGGCCGCGGCTCACCGCCAGCCGGCGCTCGAGCCCACGACGCTGGAGTCGGCCGCTCGCGAGGCCAGTCAAGGCTCCGGGCGCCGGGAGTCGAAGAAGAGAAAGACGTACCGCCGTGAGTGAGTCTGCGGGCCGCGGCGAATTTCCGCACTCCTACGCCTCGGTATGAGTGTTCTCCCGACCTGTTCGTTTCTTGTTGCAGGGCGGCGGCGGCGCATTCCGAGAAGCGCCACGGATCGGCGTGTCGGTAGTTCGGGCGGTAAGTGAAGCCGGGTCGAGACGGCGAGCACCATGGCGCCGGGCCGACGATGAGCTTTGCTGGTGGGCGGGCCCGGCCCGGGCCGATGAGCTTCGCGATGGGGTGGGCGAGCTCGAGCGCGTGGACAAATTGAAGTTCGGGCCGCGCGGCCGCCGGGCGAGGCAGTACCATGGCGCGCCGACGATGAGCTCAGCGCTTGGCTGGCTTCGCTCTTCGCTGGCGAGCGCCCAGCGCGCGCGGCGAGCCTGGTGCCGCGGAACAAGCCTGGGCGACGGCGGTGGGGACGACGGCGGTAAGCTCGGTGGCGGGTTCAAATGATGATGGCGTTGTACCTCGCTCGCTGGGGACGCCGCCGACCACCGCCGCGTTGGTCCACGGAGAGCTTGCCTCGCGCTGGCCCGCCATCGTGGGCGTCAGCCGCCCCCGCTGAGCCAAATAAGACGATTTTGGGCCTGATTGAGGCCCCAACCGGCGTCCTCGGGGCTGTCCGGCGCCCAAACCTCCGTGAGCCCTTTGGTGGCGACGAGATGGGGCTGGTTCCCGGGAGGGCCCCACCAGCCGGAGGGCTCACCGAGGAGGGCCGCCGAGAGCCCGAGATCCGGCCCCGCGAGGAAGCCAAATTTCTCATCCTCGATGTCCTGATGATGAAGGGATGGCGGAGGCGGCGAGGGTCGCCCGGGGCCGAAGGCGAGGGCCCGTCGGAGGCGGCCTTAGAGGCGCCGGTGGTCCCTCCAGGGTACCCTCCCGCATGCCCGAAGGTCATGGTGGACGGCGTCCCGATGTCCGCAGGCGCTGTCGCGCGGCAAGCGCCCCACCAGCGTGTGTGTGGACGCCGCCCTTCCGCCGCCCCCATGCCCCCGATGACGCCGCCAGCCGCCTACGCCTCCGAGGATCCCGTGGTGCGTGTCTTCGCCTTGCGCAGTTTGAAGCCGCCACGACGCCGCACGCCTTTCCCCGTGCTCTCCCCGAGTCGCCACGCGCTTGCGCTGGCGGGTGTGCAGTGACTCGCCCGTGGTATAACCGCTGGCCCGGCTTTTCGCAGAGGGCCTGGCCGGCTTCGCTCGGAGGCCGGGCTCTGCCGCGCGCTGAGCCGAAGCAAGAACTCGGGCGCCACCCAGCTCCAACACCGTTCTCGAAGGCCGCACGGAGGGACGCTATCGAGTCCATTCGCGACGCTGGAGGGCCGGGCTTCCCGGGCGGCGCAAGAGGCGCTGGCCGCCTCGGGGCGGGAGGCGGCTCGGCGAGAGGAGCTTGACGCGCCCACAAAGCCGCCGCAGCCGATGAAGATGGAGCTCGACACTTCCGCCGCCCGCCGAGGACAAAGAGCTCGAGCCGCTCGCGCAGCCGAGCGGAGGGCGGAGTCCCTACAAGCGAGAAGATTTGAGACCGCCGAGTGTCTTCGCCGCTGACGCCGAGCTCCTCTCGCGGTGAGTGTTCTCATCCCAATGTTGCTTTTTCTGCCTTCTCTGTTTGGGGGCTGATTGCCCCTCGCCGGCGGGCCTCAAAGGACCGCGAGGCCGCCGAAATGTGGTGCCGTTGCCATGCGACTATCGCGAGAGGGACTGCTTAACGCCGAGAATGATAACTTTCGCGCAACGAGCGGTGAGCTCTACCCGAGCCGTGGGAGCAAGCGGGCGATCAAGGCTGACTTGGTTTTTGAGTCGTGGTGACTTCCTCGTGCTGAGCCATCCTCTTGTCTTGCAGGGGGGGAGAAAGAGAAGTCCCCAAAGCGCCCAACGCCAAGACAAGGCTCGGGAGCCGGTCGCCGAGTCCTCCTGCGTAACACGCACCTCCCGCCGCAGAGAAGGAGGCGGGACTTGAAGCAGCGCACCAGCGACCTTGTCGACGCGCGGAAAGAGCTCGAGGCCCTCCAGTGGCCGCGCGCCAAGGCCGTGAAAGGGAGGCCGAGATCTCCTGAGTTTCGCAAGGCGGAGCCTCGGCCCATGGTGGAAGACGCCTCGCGATGTCCTGGCGTGAGGAGGCGAGACCTACTCCGTGCGGGTGTCGGCCCCCGCGCAAGGTGACGGAGGGACGCCGGGCCGGTGGTCCACAAGGCGAATAGCCGCCTTCACGCATTACTCTCGCTTCGATGTTGACGCCGCGGAAACGATGGGCGCCGTGTCGATGACGCCGACACCGAGCGAGCGGAAGGAAGCGCCGCCGAGGCCGCCACCGCGGAGCTCGAGCTCTTCAAGCTTGCCGCCGAGGAGCTTGAAGTCTCTCAGCCCCCGGCCGCGGGGATGGGGCGCCGAGGAGCTTGCCGAGGAGGTGGGTCGCAGAGGACGTCCCTGCCCTGGAGCCTGACTGGCCCCCCACCCGCATAGGAGGAGTTGGAGGCGTTGGAGTTTTTGGCTCCAATAAGTTTCTAGTTCCTCGTGGTCGAGGCGCTTTGTAAAAACTTGTGGAAATGTGTGCTTTTGTTAATGAAAGTGTCTTTCCCCTCTTGCCGCATTCAATTTCTACTTTGACTTTGTGAGCTCGTGACCTTGAGAGCAGGATGGCGGGTCATGCCACGGCCGCGGGGCGCTGGAGGCTGACAGCAATGTGCCATGCTCTAGGTTCAAGAGCCTCAGACTTAGTCGCTTTCGAAACATCGCTTGGGTCGAAAGGGGAGAGCAAGAAGCTTCTGAGTAAGAGCTCGCCGGCCGAGCTCTAGGCTCGTGAACTTTTGCGAAAAGCGGTGTAAACGGTGGGCTGTGCCCCATTCCTTGTAGCCCCTCGAGCAAGGGCAGGCCTTTGCCCGGGCAAGGGCCTGCTGCTTGGTTTCTGGCTGAGCTTAGATGAATTCGAGATGCTGCACAGGTTTTTTGCATCGAATTGGTGTGTTGTTGAGCTTTTGCAAATTGTAAGATTTCCACATCTTAGGTGTAAAAGCGAATCGCTCGATGTTCCATGCGCTGGTGAGGACTCGCCCCTGTGGTCCTGAGCTTGTATGTGCCCGGCTTCAACACTTGGTCGATGGTGAAGGGACCTCCCATGGGGCGGAGAGCTTGTGCTTGTCCTTCGAGCTCGACTTGTCGTAGGACGTGGTCGCCGACGCCGGGTCCGTCCCTTGACGTGTCGCCGTGATAGCCGCCGCATGGATTGCGTACTTGGCGGAGTGGATGAGCGCCATGTCGCGGGCCTGCTGAAGCCGTCGGCGCTGGGCCTTTCTCGAAAGCAAATGGTTGTTGTTGTGCTCGCCGAAAGCTCGAGCTCGGGGTGAGCCGTATTCGGAGCTCGGTGGGGAGGACCGCCGACCCGAAGACGAGGAAGAACGGAGTCCGGCCCCGGCGGGCCCTCGCTGGTGGGTGCGAGACTCCATACCACCGCTGGAAGCCTCGATGAGCCATCGACGAGCGTAATTTAAGCCTCCTCGAAGATGCGGACTTCACGCCGCAGATCATCCCTGCTAGCGCGCCTACCCGCCCATTGGTCCGGGATGGCCGACAGACGCCGCGGTTTCCAGGCGATGCCACGCATCAAGCCGCATCCGACGAAGAAGACCCCACGGTTGGTGCCATTGTCGGTGATGATCGAAAGTTCGGGACCCCAAAGCGGGGTGGATGATGCCGGTGAAGAACTTGACGCCCTCTCCCCGCCGGCACCGCGATGGGCATGACCTCGATCCACTTTGGAGAACTTGTCGATGGCGACGAGGAGGTGCGTGTACCCTCCTGTAGTCCTCTGAGCGGTCCCACCATGTCGAGGCCCCGCATGAAGAAACGGCCGTAGTGAGCCGGATCGCCCTGAGGGACGGGCCGAGATGCGTCTGGCAAAAGAACCGGCGCAGCCGACGAGACTGCGGTGGCCGGGGCGACCGCGGGCTCCGCCGCAGAAGCCCCGGGCGGAAAGCTTTCCCGACGAGAGCCTCGCGGTGCCGCGCGTGGTGGCCACACCGCCGTGGGATTTCTTTGACGAGCTCTCCGCCCCCCGCTCGATGGTGATGCAGCGCCGGGAAGATGCCGCCGCCCCACGCCTGTGAGAGCTCTTCCCACGAGGGCGAAGGCCTTGGCCTCGGGCGGTCGTCGACCTCCCGCCCCCCTGGAGCACGCTTCCTTTAGCCATCGCAGCGAACGGATGCGCCCGTCCTTTTGGGACGGCTCTGACCTGTTCCTCACCCGAGCCAGCCCCGGCAGCCCCGAGCTCGTCAAGAGCTCGTGGCTGTGCAAGTGCCTCCGGATCGGGGAGCCTGACATTTCGGGACATCGATGTCCACGGGTCCGTCCTGGGAGCATGAGCTCACGCTCCGGAGCCGGACTCTCTTTGAGCCGTATCGGGCTTGCGCTGTTCCTCGTGCATGAAGACTCCTCGGGAACCTACAAAGCGTCCGATGCGAGTTTGGCGAGGAGTCGGGCGTCGTTGTTGAGGTTGCGGTGGACGTGGCTGACTTCCAACCCGTGGAAGTGCCCGAAACATGGGACTTCTCCGATGGTATATGCGATCATCTTTGCTGACGCAATGACCTCTTTCATGACCTAGTTCTTGACGAGCTCTGAGTCCTCGACTCGAGGTGCGCGGATGCCGAAGCCAGCGCGATGCGCGAGCCCGTCACCGCTCAGACTCGGCCACGCTTTGTTCGAGGCGGGAAAGTGCAGAGCGATCGAATACCTTCATGCGCACCTTTAGGAGAAGTGAAGACGCAGGCCGACGCCGCCCGCATTTCTTCACCGATCCGCCGGGCGCGTGACCTCAGGGCACTCGCATGTCGTCCGCCCGGGCGGTCGCCGGCTCTCGGTACATTCTCGGGCGACGAAGTCCGTCAGTGGCTTGCGACTTGATGGCGCCCCCCTAGGCACATAGACAATCTCGCCCCCATGAGCTCGACGCCCATTTGGCCATGGCCCGTGAACCTCGTGTCGATGACCTCTCCAAGAGGATACTTTGGAGACGACGGTGACCGGGTGGGAGTCGGCAGTGTCTGAGCTTGCGCCGGTGATTAGCAACGCGTAGACGAGCTTTCGAAGCGGCAGAAGCGAAGTCCTAGTGCCGTGAGGACCTCACCGATGAAGTAGACCGGGCCTTGTTGACACATGTTAACGTATACTTTTTAATTGTCAACTAAACATGGAAAAGGACTAAAATATAATTAGATAACCTTATTAGGGTTTATACTAATGATTTCCATGAGTTTTGGTAAAGTTGTGATTTGCAGGGACTTAACAGAAAAACACCGTAATTACGTGTCATACGACCTGACGCGACGTAACGCAATCCAACTCCGAAACAAGTCTAGAAGGCTCCTGATTACACCCGACGGGAACGAAACTTGACAATCAAGAAAACATCATCTAGAAGACTCCAGAAGCCACGACGCATCGCGGGGCCCAGAGTGGAGCCCACCCTGGGCCGATCGGCCCAATAATCAGGCCGATCGGCCTCGGCTTGGCCCCCCCCTGTCGCCCCTCGTTTCCGTAACGCCCTCCACCGCCCAAGACGCACCCAATCCGGTCGTTTGATGTCGGTTTGATCCCGAGGGCGTCGGTTAAGCACGAGATCCATGAAGATTAGTACCACACGCCTCGCTGAAGCCGAAGAGACATACGAAGACCCATATAAAAGACCCCTGTGCCCCCGGCTTCAATCATCTAACTTCGATCAACTCATCATCATATCGATCAGATCCAAATTTAGTCGACGGCCTTAGCTCTAGTTCAAGAACTAGAAGTAGAAGATTAGACAAGATGTAGAACTAGAAGCCCTAGATTAGAGTTGAGAGTAGAGCTTCAAGTTGAGAGAATTAGAGCGCTATTGAGGCGAGTTGAAGGAAGGCCCGAGCCGTCTGGGCGCTCCATCTTCTTCTCTTCTTCCTCTGGAGTTGGTGCCATTGGAGCGCAAATCTGAGATCTTGTGGATTGTTCGACTTCCATTCGAGTAAGTGGTATTGTCTCTATTGTTCTTAAGGTTCAGATTTCTTGATAAGATTACTTTGATTCTTGGTTGCTCTTGAGTTGAAGTTGTTAGATTAATGTAAGCGGTGCTTAGGATTGACTAGCTTATTACGAATACCTTCTATAGGCCGGTGAAGACACTTGTTAAGGCTGATCGTGGTGGTGACAGCGCCATTGAGTCCTTGTTACGCCCCGCCCCCCGCTATAGAAACTGTGGAGCCCCTCGCTTGTTAGCGAGATTCCCTTTGTATTAAGAGTTTCTTCATGACAACCCCTCTTAAGACCAATGTGCAAATGATTTACTTGAAGTGAGAACAAGACCTTCCCTAATGGAACTCCTTACCTCTCTTTTAATCTAGTTATATAGCCACTCGATTTAGCTATACACTCCCACATGCTCTCTCACCTTCTCTCCCCCGTGATTCGATATTTAAAGCCCTATTCCTCGGGTGAAGTGCTCACCGGTATCCGTTCGCTTGCGGATTATCCATCATAATATTCCCTGTAGGTTAACAAATACCAACAAGCATTTCTCGGCGCTGCTGTCAGGAGAACGGTTTGAGACCACGTTGAAAACTATAGCTAAATCTTGTACTATACTTTTTATCTTTTCTTTTATTCTATCTTCTCATCTTTTTTCTATCTTCGTGGGATCAATTGATTCCATATTTATCTATCTTATACTGCACCCTTAAGCGGAAGCTCTTCCCGCCACTAGAATCCTTAGATCTCATCCTTACATCCGCCATTAGCGCGTTTCTTACCCGTTGATCAAAATGATCATGAAGCAATACTTCGGGAGTGAGAAGCAGGATCATATCTTCTATGGTAGGAGTCTTTTGCCAGACATCATGAAAGTGTTGTGTGCATGATCATCATGCAGCTTTTTTGAGGAACCTTTTTTTTCCCTTTTTAAGCAAGGTTTGCTTTGATTTAACTCAATGGGTGAAACCCATATACTAGCATTCTTTATGACCACCCAAAGGAAGAAGAATCATCCTCCAAATTCAGAAAAAATATATATAGAAGTTCTGATAGCTATATCACCATCACCCAATCCCAAGACTTAGCTATCAACCCCAAAACCATCAATGCGCTTAAAACCCTTTAAGGGAGAAGAAATTCAACCCTTGATATCTCTTTAGATGATGAGTTTCATGAACTTCCAGCTTCACAAGAGACCATATATAATCCAAACCTCTTTTTTGAGATAATCTCTTAGAAAGCATCTTTATTGCTACACAAGAACATTGGGGGAACCTCAAGGATGGCATATCTAATCATGCCATAGAAGAGAGCAAAGCCATTAAGAAGCTACTCCTCGCCTCTCTCTTTCTATGTTCAAATTAGATAATTCTTTTCGAACCCATCTTTAACCACATCCTTGAGCCCAATGAATCCTCTTGTGCCCTTTTTATGCGCCTCCTCACGATCCTAAAATATTATGAACGCATCTAAGGAAGACCAAAGGAACGCATTTTTTGGAGAACATCAATGAGCATAAAGACTACTTCATAAATGGAACTTTTCCACTTAGTCCATGCTCATTTGAAAACTCCTAAATTGATTGCCATCTCACTTGTAACGCATGAGACTTCCATCCCCTCATACTCTCTTCTTAAAGATTTAGAAAGGGTGGTTGTTGATGAATTTTTCTACGCTTGAAATTTTGAGACTGCAATATAAGGGAAACCACTTCATCATCTTGATTCATAATTTAAAAGTTTCCCAAGGACGAGCTTTTGTCCTAAAAAAATGTAAGCACTCTAGGGGAAATACTATAAAAGACTTATATATCACTATATACCCCGCATTATGAGCATATGATTATAAAATATTCCTTCGGTATTCTTGTCACCGACCATGCCAGGTTTGGAGTAAAGAAGAACGAAGGATGACAATACAAGGTATGTCCAACCAGTCCATTATGCAACATTGAATTACATACATAGAAACATTTATTGTCGTGTTGCTACACTAGCTTGGTTATCTTACCTTTTATGCATGCTCAATTTGCTATAAAACCACCGATCATGCTATATCATCTCTCGCTTTGAGTAAATCTCTATAATGCTTTCATGTCATCTTTGTCTCGCTTAGTATGCTAAGGTTTAGAATGAGTTCATACATCTCTTAAATGAAGCATGGTGCCTTGTTTAGAGTAAGTGATCTTTCTTCTAAAGGCTTTTAAATTAAGCGCGGTGCTTAGGTTAGAACGCTTCCTAAATCAAATTAGACGTGGTGTCTAGGCTTGACTTTGAACCATAGTAAACTATAGTAGATGTTGGTATATTCCTTGTTGGACTAACCCCTGCAGAAAATAATAAACTCTGAAACAAGTTTGGGGGAGGTCGAGATGAACTCACTAGAGATGGAGCAAGACATGAGACATGACTTTTGGATAAAAGAATTCGATGAGCCAAGAAGAAGAAGAGTGACACAAGACAAGATCCACAATCAGAATCACTCACTCAGAAGAAGGAATTCATGAGTGATGGAAGTATCAAGGAGGGAGGCCAATTCCATTGAAGATAATTAAGCCATCCTCTTCCTCCCGACATGCACCCTCGCTACCCACATGCCACTCAAGAAGAAGAAAAAAGGACCACCACAAGGTGTAATAGCGCTATCATATTCCAATAATAAAGGTAACACCTTGAGGTAAGTTGTCGCAATTCATCTTTACTAAGCATAAAATGAAAAAGTCAAAAACATGAGTTATAGTTTCACATAATTCAATTTTGTTAACTCAAAGATGTTAGCTTTTTAATTTCTAGCATCACTTTCTTGTTCGCCATTATTTTGCTAAAAAATATTTACATGCTAGATTTATCTTCCCCCGATCTTACCATCCTTGTCATAAATAAAACTTATATATATATTATCTTTATCTTGTTCAATGTGCCCACAAGGTTAGACTAGAGTAAATAAAATTTTGGTTCCCCGCTTGGTGCTTTCCCACCCATGCAGCTTCCATGCACTTGATCTCTACCTTGTCTTTGCAAAGGACTCACTTTGCAATAAGAGGAGCAGAAGTCTTACTTCCCCAATTCCTACAAGTGGAAGTCCCTGACCTACAAATATGCACACTAAAACAAGACGCTGCCGCCACCACCATCCAATCTTTCCTTCAAGCAAATTAATCAAGAACATGGGCAACGCCATCACCAAGTGGCTATTAAGATCGATGATGCACTTGAAGAGTGACCAAGGAAGATCAAAGTGAGCACGACATGACTGAGTATGTAGACCACTGACAAGAGTAATGGGTCATCATCCCCATACTCCATCAAGAAGGCCTTACACCACCACTATTGCCTACCTCACCACAAGACCAAGAAGAACAAGACGCGAGACGCCGGCTAAAAATCACAAGACCACAGGAACGGAGTTGACGAAACAAGGAAGACATTAAGAAAGATTAAAGAAGTTCGCTCGGCCCCGACCAACTGAACACTCAGCACCTACCACTCCAAGAAAGGTCCCCCTCCGAAGAAGCGACATGAAAAAAAAAAAGAAGCATCACCTAAATGCAAGAGGACAAGAGTACACACCTTCTAAGACCTACCACTACCCCTCCGCTATCAACAACAAACACCATCTCCATCGCCACCTCATCTACGCCACTGTCGAGATCATTGAAGGCATCATTTCAGACACGACATTCCGACGAGATGCCATCGATGACGCACGCCATGGGAGTAAGTACTCAAAATTCTCACCAAGAGGTAACTCAAGATTTATCTACATTTATTTTCTACACGGCATATTTAAATTAGCATATTTCCTTTAGCATATTTTTACTTTCCTATACCTGCATAAAAAAATCATAAAATATGTTTGCTGCATTTGTATCAGTTTTTTAAGCCCCATGCAAGTACTTTGTTGTGGATGCATAAAAATAAAAAAATCCAAAAATATTGCATTCATATGTTTTTGCATCATCATCCTTTTGCATAGAAAATTCCTAAAAAATATGTGGGGCACATGAAGGTCCACGCTTTTACAGAAAAATTCAAAAAATATGAGCACATGAAGGCTCACAACATGTTCCTAGAATTTGTTCCTTCGGGTATATGCGGAATTAATATTTGGCAGGAGAACATGTAAGGAGAAACCCGGCGCGGACAAGTTCCAAGGACGAATCAAAGGACTACTAATATCCAGCTTGGGGGAAGCACCCCCAGTTATCATGATAGGTATCACTATCTTTTAAATTATTAGCTAGTTATTATATATGTTTGCTTTGATTAGAGTTAATAAGTCTTAGCGCTTAAGTCTTAAAGTTAGTTCGATTACTGCTAGTTCGGTTTAGTTAAAATTAGTTTACTTTAAATATTAGGATTCGAATTACATGCTCTTATGGAAGTCATCCACAAGTTGAGTCAATTATTCTCCATATTTTTCTGGATATGTTTTTGTCTCCACCATGCTTTGTATGCAAGATAACGTAAAATAAGTGTGGGGAGATCCCCTCGACGACCAAACAAAATTTCCCTCGAACAAAATCAAGAAATTCGAACCAAGACAGAACCATCGACTGGGAGACGATCTAACCGTGCCCCTCGACACGGTCCAAAGAGGAGGCCGACCGCCCATATACCAGGCCGACCGCCCCCCCCGCCTCGTCCCACTCGTGCCCAAATTCGGCCCACCGCTTCTGGCTTGCTTCCCTAAAACTTTTCAATTTTTCACAAATTACTTTCCGCTCCGAATTAAAATAAGTCTTTTTCTTATGGTATGTTTTCCTATATAAAAAGATGTCTTGTTAACCCATGAACAAAGTTTTTGCATGATTAAATTCCTACATATACTCACTATTTGTTGGGATGCTTTAATTGTTTAAAAACATGAGAAAGAATAAAGTTAGAATAATGAGATCCTCTTTTCTTTATCTTGTCTTTGGAGAGTTATTTATTTCCAAAATATTAAAATCATTAGTTATGCTTCTCCTTTGTGATCAAAATGATACATCCTAATGGAGCCAGAGCAATTCATTAAAGATATATCTAATTAATTGTTGCTTTTTGTGTTGAGAGTTTGTCAAAACCACGACCCATGTTGAAATTTGTCTAAAGTCTAAGATCAAGATCACATACACCGGCCACTAAAGTATCCATGCTCTAAAAAGTTTTAGCTCTATCTCCCATAATTTTAATTGTTAAAAAAAAGGTAAGAAAAGGCAAATGTTCAAAAATTCAAGAGTGGAGAGAAAAGTGAGAGAGAGGAGAAAATGAGCAAGTGTTCTACTCTGCCGAAGAACCCTCTCAAAAAAAAAAAAAGAGAAAAAGGCAAAAAATAAAGAGAAGAATAATGGACAAGTGTCCGAGGGTGAGTAGGGCCCACTTCTCTAATAAATAAGAGAGTAAAAATGGATAATGTGTCCGAGGGTGAGTAGAACCCCACCTCTCCACTTTAAATAGTCAAGTTACCTCACTTGGAAAATAAATAAATAAATATAAATGTTCCAAAAAAGGGAGATAGACGATTTTCAACTAGAGAGAGCAAAGATAATAATAATCTTGACTCATGCACACATCTTGATCTATGACTTATGACATCTATCTCCATGGATCCACAAATGACTTAGCAATAAATACAAGGTAAGTGTGCTACATGTTCTTGAGCTCCACATATGATATAATAAATGAACTAATGTGAGGATATAATATATTTTGAGAGACTTGAGAGTGTCACAAAGGAGGTAGAGCTATGTTTTCTTTTTCAAAACTTATGCAAAAATCTCCAATAGACTTGATTTAAGAATTTAAGGTGATCTCGCTTTAACCATTTCATGCTCGAGATCCCAAAGCGTGTATGACCATGGAGTATAAGTATAATCCATTCTTGTCTCCACGGTTACATTAGACCATCCTTTATCGAGGACGAGTAAAAGCCTGGTGTGGGGGAGTTTGTTGACACATGTTAACGCATACTTTTAAATTGTCAATTAAACATGAAAAAGGACTAAAATATAATTAAATAAATCTATTAGGGTTTATACTAATGATTTCCATGAGTTTTGCAAAAGTTGTGATTTGCAGGACTTAACAGAAAACAAATGTAATTCGTGAATCTAAATCCAACTCCTCCGAATCTAAGTCTGTGAAGGCTCGAATACACCCCGACGCGGAACTAAACGCACACCTAAAGAAAAACATCATCTAGAAGACTCTGCCACGACGCGATCGGGCGACCTGTGGTGGGACTCCACTGGCCGCACGCTTCGGTTAAAGTCGACCGCCTGCCCCCTCGTCCAAGCAGCCATATGTTTCCGCTTCTCCAACCGCTAAGGTGCAATCTAAAACCGCGATGATTACGTCGCTTGATTGACGACGACGTGAAGAGTTCGAGTCCAAGACGGGCGCATTCTCCCGACTATATAAGCGCGCTCTCCCCGTGCCCCCTCGGTTTCAATCATCTTCGCCACCATCATCAATTCAATCGACCATCAACGCTTTACAAGAGATAGAAGCTCTAAGATTAGAACAGATTGAGAGTTAGTTTTGCAAGTTGAGAGAATTAGAGGCGTTGAGGCGAGTTGAAGGAAGGCCCTTGTCGTCGGGCTACCCATCTTCTTCTTTCCTCCTTCCGAGTTACGCCCATCATCTTCCCCGAGCCGATGCCATTGGAGTACTCCACTGATCTAGGATTGTCTGGACTCCATTCGAAAGTAAGTGGTATTGTCTCTATTGTTCTTAAGGTTCGTGATTTCTTTGATAAGATTACTTTGATTCCCGCCGCTTCTTGAATTGAAGTTGTTAGATTAATGTAAGCGTGGTGCTTAGATTGACTAGCTTATTACTTAATACCTTCTATAGGCCGGAGGAACACCAACCGCTAAGGGTGATCGTAGTGGTGACAAAGACTATTGAGTCCTTTGTATCCCCTCGCCTCCCGTTTATAGGAAATCGTAGGGAGACCCCCGTTGTTAGCATGAATCCCTTTATTAAGAGTTTCTTCATGACAACCCCTCTTAAGAACAATGTGCAAATGATTTACTTGAAGTGAGAACAAGACCTTCCTACTAGAACTCCTTACCTTTATTATCTATCTAGTTTTATTAAAACCACTCGAGGGATCGCAGTAAATCTCAAGAACCCCTTCTCTACGTTCTCTCGTGGATTCGATATTTAAAAACCCATCACCCCGGTGAAGTGCTCACCGTATCCGTGCTTAAGCAGATTATCCATCATAATATTTCTCTTTAGGGCTTATCAAATACCAACACTCCCATGATCGCGAACGCTGCATAACGAACTTTCGAGCCGGTGTGTAGCGAGTCCCGTGTCGGTGAGGACCTCACCGATGAAGTAGACCAGCGTTGCACCTTGAGCCGCGTGCCCCTCCTCCTCTCTCTCGATGACGAGCACGGTGCTCACCACCTTCGAGGTGGCCAAGATGTAAAGGAGGATGGGCCTATCGGCCGGAGCGACGGTGCACAGCGGCTTCCGCAAGGAGTCAAGCTCAAATGAAGTCGAGCTTGCTGGGCCCGCCGTCCCGTGAGATGCGCCTCGCCTTCTTCAAAGAACTTGTAAAGCGAGGCTTCGGCCCCCGAGTCGGGCTATGAAACGACTTAACGCCTCGCAGACAGTACCCCCGGAGCCGTGACGCATTTGACGCCTTGATCGCCCCATGTTCGTGATGGCGGCGATCTTCTCGGGTTGGCCTCAATGCCACGCCGGAGACGATGAAGCCGCAGCGCCCCCCGGACCCCGAAGACGCATTTTTAAGCTTGACGCCGAACTCTCGAGCTTTGGCAAAGACCTTTTCGAGATCCGGGATCGAGGTCTTCGAGCTTTTGTCTTGACAACGATGTCATCGATTATACTTCCACGAAGCTTCCGAGGAGCTCTTTGAAGACTTCTCGCGATGCACCTGAAGGTGGCGCCGGGCATTCTTCAAACCGGCATGGCGTTACGCAAATGTAATGCACCAAACGGAGTGATGAAGGTGGCGAGCTGGTCGAAGCCGCTCATCGCCATCTAGTGATAGCCGAGGGTAAGCCGAAAAACAGCGCCTCACACCCGCAGGTGGAGTCAACAATTTGGTCGATAGCCGCAAAAGGAACGGATCCTTTGGGCACGCCTTGTTGAGACCCAATCATCAACACATTCTCCATTTCCCATTCTTCTTCCCCGACTAGTACAGGGTTGGCTATCCACCTCGGGATGATACATCTCCTTGATGAACCCGGGCGCTAAGAGCTTATCTATCTCCTCGGCGATTGCTTGGCGTCGTCGTCATCGCGAACGCCTCGGCCTGCGCTTCACCGCCGAGCCGGGTTTAATGTTCAAGGAGTAAGCTCGGCGACTTCCTCGGTATGCCGCATAAATGTCCGGGCTCTCCACGCAAAACACATCGAGGTTCGCGCTGAGGAAGTTGACGAGCCGCTTCCTATTTAGGAGTGAGCTCGACCCTACGCAGCGGAGGGTGCGCCACCACTTATCGACCGCTTATCTCCTTGGCGTCCTTCTCGCTCAAACGTCGCGCTGGCCTTGTCGAGCCTTCATCGGATGAGCTCGACTCCCGAGCCGCTTGAGCTCGCCGTATTTAGCTCGTGCCTCGCAGCCTCTTGAGCTCCTGGGGCCTCCCGCTACGCCCAGCCGCCATCTTCGGCAGCCAGTTCGCCGATCTCGACCGCGACGCCGGCAGATCGGGATCTGGGCAGCCCTCGTTCTCACGCGGCTCGAAGGTGGAGTCGACGGTGATGACCCCCTTGGGCCCGGAATCTTGAGCTTGAGGTAGGTGTAGTTGGGAACGCCATGAACTTCGGTGATAGCACGGCCGCCCCAAGAGCGCCGCGGGTAGGCTCGAAAGGGAGCACCTCGAACATGAGGACCTCTCCCTTGTTGTCCGTGCCAAGGTGACGGGAGGCCTATCTCGCCCGAGCGGATCATCCTCATTGCCCAAGACTACCGTGGGATCGGGTCCGGGCGAGGGGCTGAGGCGTGCTTTTGGTGATAAGGGCTTGAGCGCATGGACGAGGAGGTTGAGGCCGCTACCCTCGCCCATCAACACCTTGCCGAGCGCTTAAAAGCCGATGATGGATCGACGACGAGCGGTATCTCCTGGCACGGACATGCCGGGGGTGATCCGCCTTTGTCGAAGGTGATCGCGAGCCTCGACCACTTGAGGTAGGTGGGCTGCCGCAGCTTGGTGAAGAGGACCCGCGCGTGAGTTCCTCATGTCGGCGCTTTTGACCATAGCCCTGAGCCCCCGCCGAAGACGATGTTGACGGCGCCGGGCCCTCGATAGACATCGCCGCCGTCGCCGTCCCTCGAGCCTCCGCCGCCGGCCTCGCTTACCCGCCCCTTTGCCACCACCCTTCAAAGCGGCTCCATCACGTAAGCTTCAGAGCCGCAAATTCTTCATCTTGTGCCCGACGTGACCCTCGTGGATGCGGCACGGGGCCTCGAGCATCTTGTCGGCGGTGTTCTTGTTGATCTAAGCCTTCGCCCCTGGGAGGGGTCTTGTGCTTATCCGCGACGGCGACAAACTCCCCGGCTCGTCGCCGCCGTCGCGGGACGCTTGTTCTTCTTGTTCTTCTTCTTATGGAGCGGGAGCCGGGTCCGGTCCGCGCCTCGCCGCCGTCCCCCGGGCTTGCCCTGCCCGCACGGCGGAGACGGCGCCGCCTCTCGCATGCCCGGGCCGTGGCGGTAGGTCGAGGAGCTCCTTCACGGACCCGGGCTTGACGCCGAGCTTTGGCGGATGCGGCTCCCGCAGTGGTGCCAAGGTGAACGCTGTGATGATCTCGAGTCGGAGGCCTCGAGAGGTTGTTGCGTAGCTTGAGAAGCGCCATGTAATCACGCAGTGCTCTCCCCTTCTTCCTCCGCTGCATCCGCGCAAAGTCCCAGTCGCTCGGCCCGGCGCAGGGTGCCCCGGAAGTTGCCGCACGAAGACGCCCACGCAGGTCCTCCCGCGGATGGTGCCCCGCGTGTGCTCGAGCCAGAACGGGGCCGAGTCCCGCAAGATAGAGAGGCAAAGTTACGGATGATGAAGTAGTCGCGCCGGGCGCCGCCGGCCCGGCACCCGAGACGATAGTCCTCCAACCATGTGGCCGGATCGGCTCTCCCTCGTTGTACTTCTGCACCGAGGTCGAGCTCGGAAGCGCAGAGCGAACGGGGCCTCGTGGATGCGTGAGCCGAACGCCTTAGGGCCGCCTCGAGCTCGAGCTCGAATGGCGGCGGGTCTCGCCGGTGACGGGCTCCGCTGCCTTCGTGACGAGGCGTCGGGCTGCGACTCTTGTCCTCCCGCTGCCGTGGTCGCCGCGCGGCGCTATTTTGCTACGTGACGCAGGCAGGACGTTGTCGCCGCCGCCGCGGTGGTACTTTTCGGCTCATCCCCGGGACGTTTCTTGTCCGCTGCTGGCCTCCGCCTAGCTTTGCGGCGTTGATGGTGTCGCTGCTGCTGCCGCGTGCTTCGCCCGATCCGCCGACGGCTGCGTGAACTCCTCGTGATGAGAGGGAGGCCTCTTTGCTCTTCCCCGGCCGCTTGGTGAGACGCGTGAGCTCGGGCTCGCTGTAATCGCTGCTCTCCGCCACGCAGCTTTTTGACCTCGCCGTGGGTCCGGCATGCCTTGGGGTCCTTCGGGACCGGGCACTTTCGCTGCAGAGTAACGCGGCGGCCGCTCAAGTTCTCGGGAAGCTCTTCCCGAACACCGGCGTGGAGCTGCTTTCGGCATCGCTATCGCGGTTGATGCGGTCATCGGACATCCCGAGCTCGAGCTCGTGCCCTCGTGGACGGCGCCATCCTCCTTGCTTCGGCAAGGAGGGCTTCGCTTCCCCGAGCCAGCGCCCAGCTTTGAGCTCTTCGAGCTCCTCCCGACTGGGTCCTTGACGCTGATCGACGGGCAAGTCCGCTGTGCGCTGGGCGGAGTTCTCAGGGCGTGTGCTCGGAGTCGCCGGAAGGACGGCTATCGAAGACGCTCCTCGGGGGTGTGGCATGTAACACCGGGCGTAGGGGGGTCGCAGCCCATGAGGCCTATCCTGCCGAGGGCGAAGCTCGAGCTCGCGGATCGGTGGGTCCGGCCGTGGCTCATTGCCCCGAAAGAGGGGAACGCTGGCCGCCGGTACATTTGGGCGCACGCCGCGGAACTCGCCATCGACAAGGCGCCCTCACCGGCGAGCCGAGGACGACGTTGGCGAGGAGAAGGTGACATCACGGAAGAGAGCTCGCGCGGGGCTCACAAGGCCCCAAGATGTCGTCGGGGAGGAGGTCCTTGATTAGACGAAGAAGCGGTCCGCCGGGGCTGGGGATCGGGCGTGGGTTTCTCTTCGTGCAGGGAGCCCCTGCCCCCATGCCTGAGGACGGAGTCGCGGCGCCACGGAGGCGCCGCTGATGTCTCACGCCGCACGGCGCGCGCTAAGACAGTTCTACGAAAACTTCTCCCCGGCCGGCGCCGTGAAAGTGTCGGCACAGCGCCGGCGCGAAAGACGGGCCCGGCCGGGCGGTGACGAGGAAAGGAAGCCACTCTGGCGGAAGATCGTCGCGACCGGGGCCATGTTCTACCGCGCGCTAACCGTCATGGTTCGATATCGCGGCGACCACTGTCACAGTAATCGATCGGCTGGAAGTGCGTTCTCCGAATGGCCTAGCTCTAGAGACAATGACACAATGTTTATACCGGTTCGGGCGAAATCAAGCTCCCTAGTCCAGTGTGATCACTATCCGAGCTCAAACGCCAGTGCTGTCGCGTACATGCGGATCGAGAGAGGAACGGACTCCCAAGTCTCGTGATTGAGGCTAGTGCCAATATGAGAGGAGCGAGGGTGTTGGTTTGAGGAAAATTGGGTGCGTCGTCGTCTCCTTTTCTTTGCCTTGTGAGAACCCTGCCCCTCCTTTTATAATGGCAAGGGGAGCGGGATATATGAGCTCTTCGAGTTGAGGCGAGAGGGATAGAATGAGGGCCATGGAGCGGCGGGTAGGTGAAGGAGCTCTCCGAACGAGCTCGTTGATTGGGCCGGAGCTCTCTTCGAGCTCTCGGTAGCTTTGGATGTTGAAATCGACGTCGTCGTACGCGGAATCCGGGTGCGCGATGGGCGAGGCGACGCCCTATCTTTAATCGTAGTTGGAAGCCATCTCTCCGGTATGGGAGGGGCGGCCATGCCGGCCACCGAGATGCGCTCCACATGTACCCGTGGGGACTGGCTGTAGTAGAAGTTGTTGGATGCGACGGGGTACGGCGAGGAGCTCGGGCGAGCTCTTTGGCCGGGGCGAGCCGCCTCCGAGCTCTTTGGAGACTTGGATGCTGAAATTGGTCGCCGCCAACGCGAATCGAGGTTTTGGCGGTCGTCGCCAGGCCGCCCTTAATCGTGGTAGGAATCGATCCCGGCCGACATGGGCGCGGCCATACCATGGATGAGGCGCGGCACCACGCCGGTCCGTTTTTAAGTGTACCGGGCGGCGCCGTTGAGTCGATGGGGTATGGCGGTATGATGGAGGAGACCTCTCCTCGTTGCCGTAGCGGCGTGGCTACGGTGGCTTTGCCTCGGGGAGTGGTTGGCCAACCCGTACCCGGCGGCCTCACGAAGAAGATGGACGAGCTCTTCCGCCGTCCGCAGGGGTTCGTTGAGCTCGAGCTCGAGCGAGGGGCGGAAAGAGGTCCTCGTGAAAGGTATTCGTCACGCGGACGAGGCTGCTACCGGAGAGCTCGCTCGGCGAGGAAGCGCCTTTGGTTCCCTGGCAGCTCACACGCGCGCTGGCTGTTTGCAACGGTGAGGTTTCGTTTGGTGGGCGTGGAGCTCTTGGAGGCACCCGACTCCTGGTCTTGACGGAGTGGGCCTGGGGGCCGTGGTTTGCTCGCTCACGCTGATCCGGGAGCCTCGTCTCCGGTGTCCCGATAACGATCCCCCACACCGGTTCATTCTCTCACGGTCAGTTGTATGTTGTTGCGGGCTGTCTAGGAGCTACGCCAAGAGCGAATATCAAGATCCTCGCCCTCCCGCCGATGCAAAGACGGGAGGAGGAGGCCAAAAAGATGGAGAAGAAAAATGCTAGAAAAGAATGGCGTTGAAAAAATAAAAGAAATGCAACAAGAAAAAAGTAAGGATAAGGCGACCCCTGCAAATGATGGGATTTTCACGAAAGAATATTGTATGGAAGGAGGTTTTAACGCAATAAGCAAGGTAATTGAAAATTATTAACACATGCAATGTATTTGTAATTCATTTTATATTGTAAAATAATATTTAACTAACGCCAATATTCGATTTGATATTCCTAGGTATGAAGATGCGTCGTAATCTTATCGGTGGATTTATTGGCGCATGAAAAAAAATGGATATCGAAGATATCTTCCGGCAACTATAAAAACATTAACTTAGTCGAATTACAGGGAAAGTCCATAAAATAGAGTTTAGAAACTTCGCAAAATCCATGATTGATCGGCGTTACTTTCACAAAACTTGTTTGAATTTGCTTGTGTTACTTTCACAAAACTTGGTTGGATTATTAAATTTTTTACTTTAATATCACTGTTTAATCTTCGTTGTATTGCTATTTTATCATCATGATTCATGTTTTTTATACAAAATTTAGTTACCCCCAGAGCAACGCGACGGGCATTTAACTAGTGACGTATCAAGATTGCAAACACTACGCTCAATATTTGTAGTCACATCTTCTTGTCATGTCTGGCGGCACCGCACGAGGAACGGCCATGGGCGGATGGGCCTATGAGTTGGAGCAAGTGAGTTGACGTATGTTGGTCTACTAAGCCCATGCATGCGCGTTGTCATCTGATAGAGACCTCCCATGTTTGGAGCAGCGTAAGGACACTAAGTAGCCCATTCTTGGATTTATAGTGCCGCTGCAACACATGGGTCAAGTATGCTATTTTTCAGTACGATCTATCAAGTTAAGTCGTTGCCGAACGGGGCAGCGACCAACGATGGGACTTGTGTACCTTGACAGATCCATGGTACTATGTCATCATCACACCTAGCCCGCGAACCTACATATATAGCTTAATTATGTGGGTTGCCGCGAATAACCTATAAAAACTTAGCCTATCGTGGGTTCACCGACTAGCCCACTTGGATCCCTTTCAATCGATATACGAGTAGTAGATGATCCATTTCAGGAGAAATTTCCCTTTGCCTAGTTGCAAAGCATGGTGCATACACCACGGTGAGTATGCCTTTTGTCGCCGTTTCGGTTGTAGATGTACCGAGTAAGTGGGGGCACTAGCATCCGCCTTGGTCGGGACAACGACACTTTCGTCCGACCCGGCCAAATGGGCCTCACCCACGTTAGCCCATGCGCTTCTTCTTCCTCGCGCACTCGGCCACCCAAGGCCCGTAGCGACACCGCTGCGGGCGCCCTTCTACCTTCCCCGGCGACCTCTCGCTACCATCTTCTCTAGTTCCGGTGAGCCCACCCTGCTTCTTCGCGGCGGTTCGCCCCGCCGCCCAACTCATAGTCAATCGGTTGTCTAGCCCCAGCCCGCCGATGGCGCCACCACCGCCGCTCTTGCCGACCAACCAGCCGCCACCGTCGTGTCGGCGACGACCGGCGCCGGACGGCCGCCATATTGTATAGTTAGGGGAAGAAGCAGGAATCCTAACCTCCGGCGCTGAACCCTAACCTCACGCCGCGCCCGGTAAGTGGCTTGGGTTCGGGATTGAGGGCAGCGTAGATGGGGCCGATGCCTATTGTAGATGTACCGAGGAAGTGGCTCGGGTTCAGGGATTGAGGGTAGCACGAGTCCCGTTGTCCTTTTTAGGCCGTGATGGAGACCAACATAGCCTTTTAGCTACAAGGGTTAGGAATAATTAAACCGTTAGCATAGTTAAGGAAACAGACTAAAGCCTAAAAAAAAAATCCTGTCAATCATCCAAAGAAGAAATGAGCAGGCGGGGAACCACGAAAATTGGAGAAAAGTTCAAAATTCTAGGTATCTGGATCAGCAAGAAGATGCAAACGGTACCCTTTAAGTCATACTATAAACATACGTCAATGTTGCAAAAGGATGAAAATTGATTACAATAGATGATTAGTTATTATTGCATTTCATTTCTAATTCTCTTAGAAGTTAGAACCTACAATCCTGAATTCTGATTGATCCATGAATGAAATATCCAATTCACAAAAAAAAAGAGCAGCCACATGAAGAACTGGACCTGGCGCACGGCTGTCCCAAATAAAGGAAAACCGCTGTCCAGGCCCATAAGGTAACCACTTCATTGGCCCAATATGTAACTGCTCCCAGCCCGTGACCACCCATGGCCCACGTCCTACACGCCGCCACTTCCCCTTCTTTCGCACGACGAAAACCGATCGATCGCGCATTTCCCGTCCATCTCCTCCCTCCAACTCCCATGGAGCCGCCGCCGGAGTGCGCGCTGCCTGCGACGAAGAGGGAGCGGCCGACCGCTCCACCTCCCCGCAGGCCGCCGGCGAGGAGGACAGGCTCAGCGCGCTGGACAACGGCACACTCCACAAGATCCTCGCCCGCGTCCCCACTCCGCGACGCCGCCGCCACGACCGTGCTGTCCCGCCGCTGGCCCCGCGTCTTCGCCACGCTCCCGCGCCTGCTCATCCGCGCCGCCACCTTCAACCGCCGCGGGTTCCCCGACGAGGGCGACGAGGACTACTGCGAGTGCCCCTGGCGCTGGATGGACGCGCTTGACCGCGTGCTCGACGGCCGCGCCGCGCCGGTCGCCGCCTTCGACATCGACTTCAAGTACATGGGCCTGTACGATGATTATTTCGCCGGCGTCTTCGCCGATCTCTGCGGCAGCGGCGGACTCCTCGAGCTCAAGCTCGTCAACTCCAAGTACCGCGAGTGCTACGATCTGCCCGCACCCATCTACCGGTGCGCCACGCTCACCTCCCTCGACATCACCAACTGGCGGCTCCGGGTGCCCGGGAGGATCACCGGCCTGCGCGCCCTTCGGCTGCTCCGGCTCAGCAGAGTCACAGCCACGGACGACGAACTCCGCCGCTTCATCACGCGGTGCAGCAGCCTGGAGCGTCTTGAGATCTTCAACATCCACAAGGCGCGGAACATCGTCATCAGCGCGCCACGCCTCGAGAAGCTCTTCATCTACTCGTACCGCCCGCTACGCGTCTCGGTGAACAAGGCGCCGCGGCTTGGACGCTGTGACGCTGACCTTCTCGTACAGCTACCCGGAGTTCTCGTGGCGCCCCAAGACAGCATGGACTCCGACGTCGATTACTCGTTTTCTGAGATCGAAGAGATGCATGATTACGAGAAGATGGCCAAGAGGGAGCACAAGCGCACGGATGAGATTGGGAACATGGTGACGTTTCTCAGTGGGATTGGATGTGCCAAGAAGCTCCGCTTGTCCCCCTGAAATCCCCGAGGTCAGTTGTGTTCGTTTGCTGAATGCAAGTAAATACTTTCTGCTCCTTGCGTCATTCGGCGTGGTTATTGCAATTTGCAAGCGGAAAGGTCCCATGTCATTTTTACTGCAATGTACATGAAGTGCAGCTGCCATGATTGGATCCATGATCGATCAGCAAATAGATAGATTTTTTAACCGCAATGTACATAAACTGCATAGATTTTTTCACTGCAATATGTACATATACCGCAGCTGCCAGTACATATAAATTGATCCTCTCTGATCTACATTCCCAATATGGGGATGCCACACCAGTTGAGAACTATTGTCCAAGCCACTGCAGCGTAGTTACAGTCTTTGGATAGATGTTGTGGCCTCTGGTTCCAGCCTGCATAATTTCAGTTATCATAAATTTTCAGTCTTCAAAACTTCTCATAAATTTTCAGTTTCTAGGAATGTCATACTTTCCTTCTAATGTGTGCTGGTTTGACTTCACAACTAGACATCCTCTCCGGGTAGTACCACTGTCATCTGATATCACTTAGAAATGATAGTTTTTCGAGACCGCGCCGTTGCGCGTATTTCATTAAGCAGCTCAGAAATGATAGTTTATAGCTGTGGCACACCAACACCACATATATGGAATAAACTTCTGAATGATTAAATCAGTTACTTAGCCTTGCATTTGCTTACACTTAGAACCTGTACAATGGTGTAGAAGAGAGTAGATGAGACATAAGGGTTGTGATGCCACCAGGTCTGACTCCTGTACTCCAGTGTCCATTACAAGGAAAAGTCTTTTCAATTGACTAGGATCACGTCAAATCACACATCTTGGATTTTTTAAGGATAATCCAGAACCGCCATCAATTCACTATTTGCTAAGGATTCGTAATCATGTTTCTTTATTACGAGTTGTGTGTATGGAAGCATTCCCAGTTAGTCAGCAGTCATCTGGTTCCAATATGTAGATGATTAATTATTTCTTCTATACCAAGTCAACAAAAATCCCACTACCACCTCTTTAGTTGCTGGATCTGTGTTGAATTTGGATCATATGTGCGTTTGGCATGTAATAAGATTATTTGCAGATTGATTTTCACTCGCATGCAATTCTGTTTCTTCTGCGAAATATACATGATCCTTTCAAGTAAAAATGGTAAATGCATATTTTTATTCTCATAATACAGTCTAAATTATTTTTTTTTTCCTTATAGCTGGTTTATCAAAATCTTTGCACCAGTCCAAATGTTTAGATTAGTCACTCTGCTTTCGGACTAACATAATAATTTAATTGTACATGATAATAATTTGGGGTGGGGGTGCACTGGAGCAAATATTACACATTGAAAACTTTATTCAGATAATTACTTCAAACATAGTTTCAGATGATTTTCATGGAACCTCGAAATACTTTATGAAATCGACAGAAACTTTAACCTATCCTTGTTTTGATTAGGTCTTCGGCAGGGGCAAGGTCTCGATGCCAAAGGTATTGCCCAAGAGAAGGTGTTTATTTGGATTGGAAAAACTTATCCTTGCTCTGGATCACAATCATGAAGTGTTTGCCACCTTAGTTTCATGCTTACTAAACAGCTCTCCCAACCTCAAGGATCTCATAATCGTTGTAAGCCACAAACAACTGATGCTTAACTATTTTCGTTCAATAATACTGTTCTGCCACTAAAATGATTCTCTTGTGTGTTGCCACTTGCCAGGACTCCCGCTATTCAAGAACAAGTCATGTCCAACCTATGGAGTACTGGAAGGAGCAGATCGATGCAGACGGTGTGCTGAATCACCTGTCCAGTGTGACGTTCTCAATCGATTCGATCCTTGAAGGACATCCTTGTGTGGGTTTCTGTCAGTTCCTGGTGATGAACGCTAGGGTCCTCAAAAAGATAAGCATCATGTACTATCGTCGGGAAGTCAAGCCTGAGGATGCAGCCAAGCTGGAAGCAATCCAGAGGGAAATCCAGCTTTGGCCGAGGGCTTCTCCAGATTTACAGCTGGAGCTGTGTCGCCTTAATCACTATCAAAGTTTCAGCCTGGACTCTGATTGAAGTGTGGTTTACACTTTGCTACTAGTGAAGTATATTTTTATTTCCCTGCTATGGATCAGATTTCTTAGGTGCTATCATGGCTCATGGTCATCTTATCTTACTACTAGAACCAAACTCTCACTTTCTTAGTATCATAAATCGTAGTAACCTTATCAAGCATGCATATGGCTTCCTGTTAGCTTTCTGCATCAATATTTGGCGAAGGTGAAGCATGAACAAGACTATTTGCTACCATCAGATCTTTGGTGCCTGATTGACTGCAATTTGACACATTATGATCTGATGACTAACCATGTTGTGCCCGGGCAGCATGATCCACCAAACATATGTATAGCGTATCTATTGCATCTAGAGATGTAAGTTTTGTCTTTTTCTGAGTTATTTGGTGAGATAGAACCGATTGAATTGAACAACTAATCTAGGTTGAGATAGAACCGATTGAATTGAACAGGCTCGAAGGGCATCCTGACCACGATGCGTCTATTCCAGACCCCAACTTTGCCACCAGGTTCCAGGAAGGACTTAGCGGTGTTGTCGCGTCCTCTACGCGGAAGAGCTTGCGCGCAGCCTGCTTCCCCAACCGGACAGTGCCCAGGGCGTGGCACGAGGTAGAAGAGAGCCTTGACGGGCAATCACGTCGCTATAGTCGCTCAGTAGTTTCCTCAGTTAGTACAACTTCCTAAGCTCCACCGTTAGAGCCGGTGATCTCTGTTGTGTGCTTGCTTCGCCCCGCTCTAAGGCATCTCACCTAATAATGAGCGAAGCCGTGTAACGAACTCCTTTTTGCCTTAAAAAATACACGCACATGTGTGATTTTGAAAAAAGAACCGATTGAATTGAACAACTAATCTAGGTTCTAACTTCAAGGGAACTAGAAATGAAATGCAATAATAACCTAAAAATCCATTGCATGTCAACTGATAGGTACTGTGTGCATCTTCTTCTTGCTGGTCTAGATACCTAGAATTTTGAACTTCCCCACTTTCGTGGTTCCCCTGCCTGCTCATGTCTTTTTTGGATGGTTAACAAGATTTTTTAATCTCTAGTCTGATTCCTTAACTATGCTAACTGTTTTCTCAACCCTCATAGCTAAAATTAGAAAATCTTCCATCCTCCATCTTATAAAACAAATTAAAAAAATAGAATTCAGAGGTGGTTTTGCACATGTGGCATTCTTACTCAACTATTATGTGCCATTGGCGCTAATGTGGTCCACTGATTCAGCTTCTCCTAATCATTATATCTGTTGTCTCCTCTTTACATTTGTCCTATCCTAACCTTAGACTCTGATTTTCAAACCATTTATGTTGTTTACTAGATTTATTTTGAACCAAAATAGATGAAACCACTTTGAAAATCAGGGCAGAAAAGTAAATTCAATGATTTGAAAAATTGAGGGTTGTTCTTTATCCAGCCAAATCGATGGACACCAGGGACATTTTCACATGGTACGGTACATCTTCCCAAGTGGTATATGGCAGCCTCAATTTTTTGGATCCGCCTTTGTTTACCATGATACGATGGGCTAGTGCGGTTCAGCAGCATGCAGAGCTCACCTGCTGCTTCTCCTTAATTAACAAGAAAAGGTCAGATGGCCAGCAAAGACATATCCTTCAAACAACAGATAAACTAGCAGTGAGGGGGCGATGATCATGCATGCACGATTCCCGGCGGAATTGAAAGAGATAATGGCCCTGCCAGCACCGACGACTGGCCGGTTGGCGGCAAGCGCTGACTTTTGATGCAGACATTAGTTTACGATGATCATTCCAAACAAACCGGCCTTAGGAATATTAACATTCTCGTAAGTTGAATTGCCAGAGCAGAGATGCGCCTTATCAACATCAACTACCTGAAAAATAATATCATGTTGTAGATGATGAGGATGCAGAAGAACTTCAGTCTTCAGGTAGCTCGACAACGTTTATGTTGGCTATATATCATCGTAAAAGCGTTTGATCATATCATCGATAGAAACATCATGTTAACCACACCACGCGTACAGCAGTTGCTGCTAGGAATGGTAGTCCAGCTAGCCGCCGTCGCCGCAATAGCCACTCTGGTTGCCGCCGCCGCCGACGGGCAACAACAAACTGCGGCGGCGCGGCCGATCGCGCTCCCTGGATGCCCCGACAAGTGCGGCAACATAAGCATCCCCTTACCCCTTCGGCACCAAGGACGGCTGCTACTTCGACCCCAGCTTCGCTGTGGTCTGCATCAACGAGCACACCGCTGATCCAGGCGCCAACCTCGAAGTGCCACTGGTGTACAACATGACTGGCTACTACTTCGGCGACAGTGACAATCCGGACGCGGGCGTCATGACACACGCCGGCTGGCAGACCGTCGTCCTCGTCGACCTCGATGTGTCCCGGGGCGAGGCGCGGGTGGAGATGCCGGTGAGCACCGACTGCAGCCTGAACGGGAGCTACCACGAGAATAGCATGTTCACCATGCAGGCGAACGTGTCCCAGGGCACGTTCGTCTTCTCCGCCACCAGGAACGTGCTGCTGGGCGTGGGACAGAGCGTCCAGGCCAAGGTGTACGGCACGATCAGCACCACCAACACCTCGTCGTCCTGCACCTCGCTCTTCGACACGCCGGCGGCGGCGCGGAACGGGTCCTGCGCCGCCGGGCTCGGGTGCTGCCAGGCGGATCTGCCGCCCGGGCTCGGCATCCTCTCCCTCGGCGTCAAGCGGCAGCGGAACGACATGTGGGTGGAGTTCCCGTGCACCTACGCCATGGCGGTGGAGAGGTCGTGGTACAACTTCTCGCTGCAGGACCTTGTCTCCGACTCCGCCGGCAAGTTTCCCCGCAGCGTGCCCGTCGTGCTGGACTGGGCCATCAGGAATGGCTCGTGTCCGGCGGACGAAGGCGCTCCGCTGCCGTTGGCTTGCCGGAGCGACAACAGCCGCTGCGTTAGCGCTACCAATAACGCTCCCGGGTATCTCTGCAAGTGCAAGGATGGATTCGATGGTAACCCATACATAGCTGATGGATGCCAAGGTAAGTACATGCACGATTTTAAATTCTAGTTGGTTTAGTTTTTAGTGCCCCGATCCCTATGTTCCAAACTTAGACATATACATATACTACGTCTAGAACATATTAAGAGCAATGTAATCAAAGCATCTTATGATTTGTAAAGGGAATGGGGAGGTTGTTGTAGTTCCTAGCTTTTTCTTATGGAGCCCTATCAAATCAGCCTGGGCATTCGGTACTACCGAGCCGATCGGTTCGGTTCCTCGGTAGCTCTAGTTCGGTTCCCGGCAAATGTGGTACAAATGTGGTACAGATCGGTTCCAAAAAAATCTTGGTACCGAGCTATTTCGGTTTCGATTCTTTTCGGTTCGGTTCTCGGTAAGAACCGAACAAGGTACAACAGCTTGAGTTCAACACCAAATTTTGATAGAAGCTACCGCTGCCGTGGCTGGGGCTCCCGTGCGCGCTTGCGCCGCTGTCCGTGGGGGCTCCCACGCTGCTGTCCGCCGGATCTGAGGCAGAGGACCGAGGATGAAGTCGCCGGTGGGGGAGGCAGAGTACCGAGGAGCAATGGCCATGGGGAGGGGACGGAGGCGGAGGACGAGGGATGGGGACGGATGGGGAGGGCAGCAGGTAGCGGTCGGCGGTAGCGCCAGCCGCCGCCCGGGTCAGCGAGCAGCGGCTTGGGCGCTTCACGACTCGCGGACTCGCGAGAGAGCGTGAGGTCGGGGGGGGGGAGTGCGACTTCGCAGCGCCGACTTCAGCAGGGGGTGTCGAGTGGAGTGGGGAGGGGGGCGTAGGGTTGCCTTTGGTGGTGGGCCGTTGTTGGGCTTTCACAGTCTGGACTTAGTATTTCCATCTGAATTTGGTTCCGATTGCTTCTTTCGGTTTACCGAGGTACAAAACCGAAAGTACCCCGGTAAATTCGGTTCCTAGATCCTGGAACCGAATAGGAACCAAAATTTTTCGATTTCGGTTTTTTTTCAAGATGGGTCTCGGTTTTTTCTGTTTGGTTGAGTTTTTCGTGCCTAGAGCGACTATCAAACGGTTAAAACATACTAACTCAATTCTAAATTTTATGTAGTTTTGACTTTTTGGTGCATCTATTTTGCTATGTGTTAGATATAATAATATGCCTAGATACATAGAAAAATGGATGCACCGAAAAAATCAAAGTAACTTACAATTTGGAACGGAGAGAGTATTTATTATTGGAGTGCAGACAAAAATCACTTCTCCATTCATGCTAGCATGGAAAATCCCACTTCCCATTCAATCTCTACTAGAATGACTTCTCTGCTCTCCTAGCGGATTTACTTCACCAAAGAATCAATGAGTGGAGCTCAAGAATCAAGAAGTAGAACTTGCCTTTATAATTTTCAAAACCATTTTCAATATGACATTCGGAATTGCAATTTTTAATAGTAAATTATTTTAATAAATTGGTAAACTTGTGTAACATGAAAAGGTAATTCCATGATATGGTATACTGACATCAACCATGCATAGTCTATCTATCTATTTAACTTTTTCATATATTGCTTCATCAAGTTTAACAAGTTGTACTGACTAGCTTTATTACTCACCCACGTCCATAACAAGTTTAACTTTTCATATATTGCTTGGTCAAGTTTAAGAATTTTTACCGACTACCTTTATTACTCACCCATGTCCATAAGGGCGCTTATAATGTTGACTCTTAAACTATTTATTGTCTTGTAGACTTGGAGTCCAAATAAATAGAGTGTCTGGGCCTTTCTCCCTCTCTCTTCCATAAATATACTGTCACATCAACATTAAAATAATAAATAGCTTAGACTCTTAGTAGAGTCTGCATTGTGAGTTCCCTAACAGTAGTATGATGGTATTGATTTATTAATAGTGTACATATTTCAGTTGGAATTCCGCATTTCCTATCATTAACTAACTAAACTCTACATACAGACATTGATGAGTGTCTGCTCCGAGATAAACATCCAGAGCTACGAGATTTGTATCCTTGCCAAGGGATATGCAAGAACAGTATAGGAGGCTATGATTGTACCTGCAAATTTGGAACCAAAGGTGATGGCAAAAATGGAACATGCACGACCATGTTTCCTGTTGTAGCTGTTGCGACACTTGGTAAGGACCTTCAACCTTTATGTTTGGGTCAAGTCCATAGAATTTTAGTTTAGCTTAATGGCACAATATATAACATACAAGACCATTTTGTGTAGTAGTGTTTTTTGCTGTCTCCACTTGGCAAAGCTTCATTTGAATCTTAAAAGGGCCACTGCCTTGCATAATACATGCACCACATATTATTTGTACAGATTTTTAACTGTTGTAATGATATGTCAAAATTTATTAACATGTATTACATTCTGATAATTGTTCATGTAGGTGTAATTGGTACATTGTCCATAGTGATCATTGTAGTGTTGTTTATGCTTCTCTGGCATCAGAAAAGGAAGGCAAGGGAATTTTTCATAAAGAATGGTGGTCCTATACTTGAACAGGTTAATAACATTAAATTATTCAAAAAAAGAGGAGCTCAAGCCAATTATACAACACATGTCTAATGTCATTGGAAAAGGAGGATTTGGAGAGGTTTACAAAGGAATTCTTGATAACCAGGTTGTTGCAATTAAGAAATCTATCAATGTGGACAAGACACAAGAGAAGCAGTTTGCTAATGAGATCATTATCCAGTCACGAGTCATCCACAAAAATATCACTAGGCTTATAGGCTGTTGTCTCGAGGTGGACATCCCAATGTTAGTCTATGAGTTTGTTCCATGTGGAAGCCTCCATGATATTCTACATGGCAAAAATAAGGTGAGCCTAAGCTTAGAGAAGCGTTTAAACATTGCTGCAGGAGCAGCTGAAGGATTGGCTTATATGCATTCAAAAACTTCTACCACTATATTGCATGGCGATATTAAACCCAGCAATATACTTCTGGATGACAACTTTGATCCAAAAATCTCAGACTTTGGTATCTCGAGGTTGATTGCAATAGAGAAAACACACACAAACTTTGTGGTAGGAGACATGTGCTATATGGATCCAATATATCTCCAATCCGGCTTGTTAACTAAGCAGAGTGATGTGTATAGTTTTGGACTTACGCTCTTGGAACTCCTTACTAGAAAAAAACAAAAGGATGATTTTGGTGGACATGGCACATTGGCTAAAGCTTTTCTTGATGCCTACACAGAGAAGGGAGGAATTGAGCTATTTGACAGTGAAATTTTACTGGAAAATAATGTTGAAGTACTTCATAAACTTGCCATGCTCATTGTACAATGTCTACAGCTTGAAGTGGAAAGAAGGCCAGAGATGATAAATGTAGCAGAAATACTTGAAGCCATGAGGCGATCCCACAAGGACAAATCTGATGCATGTGCAAGTACCAACACATAGGCATCAAAATTTGATTGGAAAGTTATTGCTATGAGATAAATTTCTAGTTCTAAGCTTGCATGTAGAGGTGGACCTTTTGTTGTGATCTCTATTTATGACAAGCTTGCTATTCCGAAATCATTACCCAGTTTTGTTCGATAAGAACCTTTCAATGAAAATATGTAATGTTACTCCCAGCTGCTTGTGTGGTGCATAGCTTCTAATTTTATATCTTGTTGATGAAATGATGACCCGTAGAGATTAATAAACCCTCTTACCGATAGGCCTACACCTTTTAATAGCTATAAAAGTGTTGATGATGTCTTGTTCATTCACTTGTAAGCAGATATCACGCTCAATAAAAGTCATTAAACAATGATCCAAAAGGCTATCACCCATTTTATTTCTCAACTTATTCTTGATAAAGATAATTCTACAAAATATTCTTTCAACACTTGCGATAGCCACCGGTAGAAGCAATACTAACTTGATAAGTAAATAGACCTAGGACAAACTTTATCCCTCTTTGTTTCAACAAGTTTTACGAGATAGGTCAACATGATTGTTTAGGCCTTTGAATAACTCATCTTTTCTCATGTCATCAATAAAGGTTTCAAGTTGCAAATCAAGTCTTAACAACGACAATATAAACTTGTGATATGTGAATAAATAAAATAAAAAATTAGTATAGCCGTATATAGGTATACACATATACAGATAAGATCAGAACGAGTGAACGTGAACCTGATCTCGAACAGACCCAGCCACTGGGCGGTCGAATCCACCAGGCCAGCGATCACTGATGGTCCTCCACTCTCGACATCCTACCCTACCGCAGCACCACTGGAACTCCAACCGACGGGCGATGAGCGACGAGCCACGGGTCCGACGGCGGCAGTTGCGAACGATAACCAACGACCGATCAATGCAGTACTGGATCAATGAAACAAGCCTACAAACTATATCCTTGGGCCTTAATTGGGCTGAGCTCAGGGTGGTCCGCGGCCCACAGGGACCACCCTGTAGCTCCGCCACTACTATGCACCTGTGCTATCAGCAGCCATCATCTCCTCATCCGACTCATCATCTGATTTTGAAGGATCATTGTAGCCGTTATATAGATCTTTCACCATGCTTCTTACATGTGAGGGTATAGTTTGTAGCCTTTGAAGTGTCAAACACCTTGTGAAAATGTTCTTCTATATACCTCAACTTGTACCGCAGATCCAGCATGAGTGTCAGAGACTAGAGCAGGTAGGAGTCCTCTATTGCCTTGCCAACAATCTCAAGTGCCTGCATAAGTGGAAGATGAGCTGCACTAGTTGCTGACAACTAGACTGTACAACACCCCTCACCATAAGCAACTCCTAAAGACAGAGATGGGAAGTTGGAGTATTGGGTGTAGAAATCTTTTTGATGCCACTGTATATTTCCTCCCCAAAGACTGCAAAGCAGTGTCTTGGAATCCAGTGTTAACAGGAGCTCATGATCAGCCATCTTCAATGAATAGTAGTACCACCAGTACCACTTCTCACTGGACTCAAATAGGTCATCGAGGCCAAGTACTGAAAGAAGCCTCTAACGCTCTGGTCTTGCCCATTGTAAATGCAGTACATTGGAGAAGATGTCCTCTACGAGATCTGTATTGGGAAGAATGGAGCGGGCAATAGAGTGGAACACATCATCCATATTTGTGGTACAGAACACCTCAATGCCAAGTGAACTCAGTTTCTGATCCATGAGAGGCTTGAGCTCAAGTTGATCAATGTTGCATGTCATTTCTCCTCCAACCATCAGTGGGTAATACTGATGAGCGAGAGCAAAAGACATCGCATGCTCAGCAGAAACTTCAGCAGAAATGACAGACACTCCCAACAAAGAAGATGCAGATGCATTGTAGTGATCACCAGGAGGCAAAACCAGATAAGCATGATACACTCACCTGTGAAGATTTCACTCATCATTGATGAAATTGCAGGTTATAGGTACACAGCTTCCCCTGCCTTCAGAAAGCTTGCTTTACCAACCCAGAAATTGCAGTCACCAGTGGCGATTTGCTGCGAGGGGATGAATGGCATGTCCATGTTGACACTCAAAGTTGTATCACAAGACTTCTCGATGTCGTCGCGGGCGGGCAACTTGAATCTGGGGTTGAGACGACACACGAAGCTCCTGAAGTGAGCGTACTCCACCACAGACAGACCGTGAAGCATGACCATCCATGCCAAGTCTCTGCACGATTCTTCTTCGTTGTTGAGTAGGGGCGGTGGTGGAGGAAGTTGTTGCTCTATATCTAGTTGTGTAGCCAGGATTTGTAGATATGGTGTTCCATTGTCTAAAATTTTGTAAACCACTGTAAAATGAACATGGAGGTATACAATTATATGAAATACAAAACATAATTAAAGGAAAAATGCATACAAAGCTTATAAAATAGACGAGTATATATATTGAGAAACATGGTGTAGAAAGTAGGGAGAAATGGGAATTGACTATTTCTCTCCGTTGCTTTTTCACTAAATGCTCTTATAGCGGGGAACTCGTGTGTATTTATAGAAAGAGCTGCACTCCTTGAATTCCCTCTCTATATATTTTTATTGGGTACTCCAGACTCTTCTTCTCTAGAGTCCTGATATTTTCCTCCTCCCTTTGCTTTCAAGATTCACCCTCATACGAATTATTTCTCAATAGAGTATACCTTTCTTAATATAGGATTGAAATATCACACCAGAACAATATGTCATTACTTTTGTTAGGCCTCCGCCTTCTAATAGAAAGTGTAGCAATGGAGTAAGGGATACCATATCAACGAGGAAAAAATAAGAACAAGCCGAAAAGGATGGTTTCGGGATCTGTACCATGTCAAAAATAGAGTGCATCCAAGGCAACTGACAATGACGAACACTAGCGCACTGGTGACATCAGAGTAACCGATCGATCGAGATGAAACAAAACACAATTAGGGAGAATGAGCAGATGCGGATCTAATGAACTTACAAGTTGAGAAAATGTAGCTAGGTAGAAGGCACCGAGGGAATTGCGGCCGCAGATAGAGGAGAGAGGGAGGGAGGACCGGTCTATAGGAGAGCAAAAATATGTCTGTTGCCCACTGTGACCTTTTGTCGGAAGCAGTATGTGTTATGGCATACCGTCCCTAGTCCAATGGACTCTTGGGAGGGATTAGAGACTATTGTTCAATCCTTATTAGTCCAATAGCCTCTTGGAAGGGACTAGAGACTATTTTTTAATCCTTATTAGAGCATCTCCAGTGAACACCCTAAACAAGCCCCATCTTAAATTTTAGGAGTTGAAGCAAAAAAGTGAACTCCAGTGGGCCTTCTATCTGGGCTCCTATTTTTGGAGGCCTCCCAAATTTAGTTGCAAGGCCCTAGGAACTGGAGGCTACGTGTTGGGATGGCCTGGCCTTGGTCTGGTTTGCACACAAATTTGGTTTCCTCCAATGTCTCATCTTCAATTAAACTGTCTCAAATACATGCAACTTTATACGTGTTTTTAGGATTATTATATCGTGCAGAGAGTGACCGAATGCGACGTTTCTAGTTAAGCAAAAAGTGAGCTCCTTGCATGCATATTTCCAAATGAGTCATTGTTGACAATGCCATATATTGTGTGGTTTCAGATTGCACTGAACCCCCTTTGAAACCAATTCGTGCCACCCTTATTTCCCTAGCCTGCTAAAATACTACAAATAAAATGTGTCCTCTACCAAAACCAACTTCTCTCAGTGAAGGTTCAGTCAAGGGGCTATCATTTATTTGTAAAGTACTCCTACTCACTAATAGTGCGATAAATTCCCTAAAATGCAACTATCTATGTGGGCTCTTGCAGTATAACCGAACATCTGAATATGCCTGCTGGGATCAGTTTAAAGACCATTCATGCCATGAATCTATAACCCCTATATGAAGAATCCACATATATCTCAGAGGTGACACCTCAGCCATCCTTCAGTTATCCCGTTCCTCCGCCGCCCCACACCCGTGGCATCTTCGGTTTCTGCTTCCGTTCGTCTCTTCGCGTCACTTTGGACGTCGTGGACCGTCTGTCCGTTTCAATCCAGTCACATTCTCCGTAATCAATAGTTGCCTGCTGGTCTCCTCCGCCTGCCCCTCTCCCAGTCTCCCGTCACCCTTTAAAAGGCGTACAAATTGAAGGCAGAGCAAGCAAAGGAGCTCCACGGCGGCTGGCGCCGCACCGGAAGATGAGGCAGATGAAGAATGAGGACCGCTGGCGGTGCAACTCCTCGCGGGCGGGGTCCTCCTCCTCGGCGCAGTCCGCTCGCCGTCGGGGTGGTGCCCTTGCTTTTTCGCGCGCGGCGGAGCCCGCTGCGGAACCCACGCTCGCACCCGCGAGGCCCAGGGGAGGGGACGCCGTGGCCACGATGCACGACACCGTCGCGGCCGCCCGCCACACCTATTGGGGAGGAGGCCCGTCGCGCTGCGTCGTCGAAGCATTGAGCTCCTGCCGCGAGAGAGACGGCCTGCGTGGGTCGTCGAGGCCCTCAATCGCGCCCGCCATCGCCCGCCGAAGGAGGAAGAGAAGGAGAAGACCGGGGTCTGCACCGGCGGCCCTGACCATCTTGCCACGCATCCGTCGGCTACGGCGGCGGCCACCCACAAAATATGTTCGTAGGGACGAGATCTTGAAGGGAAGGGGATGACCGGATAAGGGAAGAGAGAGGCGTGTCCGCGCTGTGGAGGCTTCCTCGGTGGAGATTTGTTTTGTTTTTATTTTATTTTATTTGCATTCCTTCAAACGTGTGGAGGACGGGAGCTTCACATTTTTTATTCATCCTGCTTCGTACAGGTACAGGTACAAGTAGGAGTACCGGCCAGCGTTCAGATGCATGAAGCCTTTTATTTTGAGTTTTTTAACCATACATGTTAGTTATTATAAGGGGAGGGAGTACTATACTAGGGTCTATATTGACACATTTTATGAGAAAAAATTTGAACGCCAGATGCACTTTTATTCCTTGGACATAGTGAGTACGTGTGTTCCATTGTTTTCACAATCCATGCCAAATATAGTGATATGTAATGCATGAGCTTATGTAATGTTCAAAACATCATGACAACTTATATATGATCACAAATTAATATAAGTGTAAAGAAACATGACTGTATTCTCATGACTTTCCACTGTATTTGTATTCACTTAACACTAAAGTCCCGCAAAGAACGCCGGCAGGAATTCTTCTAGTATAGTATCAATGAAAGAATCCACATATATCTCAAATAGTTGGATGCAAAAGCATTCCGCGCAGAGAACAATATCTATGATCAGCATTCTCTCCCTTGCGATTGCTGTTTTTTTAGGGAAGATTGACGGAATGTCTAGACAGTCCCCAGCGCGGTTTGGCCCGGCTGCAACCTCTCGACCTGGACCGAATTCAGGCAACCCATTTTGGCCCATGCGCTGCCTTGCTGGGCCTGGCCCAGCCTCATCTCACCCGTGGCCGTCCATCAGATCAACCAGTAGCGCGCGGTGGGGACAGCAAAACCAGGGAAACCAATCATGGATTGGTCGGTTAGTAAAATCTGAAAGCATCGTCTCAAAAAAAAAAAAAAAAAAAAATAATGTATTTTTCATTTTTTTGTAAAAACTTTAACTGCAGCTTGCATAGTTAAAGGCCGCATGCATGTCGCTGGTGGTGTAGTAAGGGCGTCCACAGTGACCTCTTCCAAATCGCCGGCTCAAATCAAATAAAATATGAAAGGAATCTACGTTATCACGAGAGGATAGCAAAAGGATAAGATGTCAGTGACACGGATAGAAGGAGAAAATGGCAGTGAGACAGATAATATTGCAGATTGTGCGAGCTAGCGCTTTCCTTTTAACACACTCTCTCTTCAACAATGAACAAAATATGTTCCTACTTCCTAGCTAGCGATTTATGCTGACCCGTGATGCTGACACACCCCTAATTGTAAGCACACCCTAATTGTAACTACGTGAAAAGTATTAATTTTTTTTTTGCGATATGAAAAGTATTAATTAATTAATCTCACCACTTTTGGAGTAGTGTGCGAAACAACTAGATCAAATTCCAAGAATAACGTAGTAGTAGGAACAAAGTGAAAACGCACGCGCATTCGGATCTGATGAAAAAAAAGGTGAAAATTAAAGGGCAGTTCGGCGATTGAATTTGAGAATCGGTTGGAAATCTGATTGAATTGTGGAATCAAGACAAGACTCTGAGTTCTGCGGTTCGGCCCGGCTGCACACCCTCTCGGCCTGGACCAAATTGGGCCAACCCCATTTCGGCCCACGCACTGCCCCGCTGGGCCTAGCATCACCCGTGGTCGTCCATCAGATCGCACGGCTCTTTGACCCTCATCCGATTCTGCCGGCACCCACTCAATCCCTTTCACAGCGGCGGCGGCGGCGAGGGCCGCGGTAGGAGCCAGATCCCATGCCGGCGGCGGCAGGGACCGGAGCCACCGCTGGCGTCGCTCGCGTGCGTCCCTGCAGCCATCCGGTCACACGGGCGAATGCGGCACGATGAGGCTGCGAAGCATGTCGGATCCGAAACGACGTCGAAGGGCGGCGACTCTATCCGTCGCCGACGGCGGTGGCGGCGTCGACTTGATCAGCGGCCTCAGCGATGACCTGCTGCTGCGCATCCTGGAGCTGGTGCCCGACGCGAGGGACGTCGTGCGCACCGACGCGCTCTCGCGGAGGTGGCGTGGCCTCTGGAGGGGTGTCGCCGCCCTCCGCTTCAGATTCTGCGGAAGCCGGATCAGGAATCCCGAGGCAGACGGTGCCGCCGAACGGTACGTTGCCTTTGTCAACGAAACTCTCGCGCTTCGTGCTGCGGGCAATGAGTCCTCTGGCATCAGGGACCTGGCAATCTCGTTCGATGTATCTGAAGTCAACGACATGGAAGCCGCACAGGGATGGATCCGTTACGCTGCGCGGCAGGAGGTGAAATCTTTCATCTTGAAAGTGAATAATCTGCCATGTCGTTCGCTGCACCGCAGGGCAGGAGAGCCTCCTGTGATGACCCTTGATGACACTGATAGCTATGCAAAGATGGAAACCATGCATTTGAGATTGGGTGGGATGGAACTTCGACTGCCTTCTTCTGCAGTGCCACTCTTGTCCCTTGTAGATCTTTCACTGGAGTATGTAAAGCTCCCAGCCGGTGGTGCCTGCCTCCTTTCCCACCTCGTGTCGTCTGCATCTTGCCCGCGCCTGCACAAGCTTCGGCTATCAGGTTTTATAATCTATAGGGAGGAGAAGCTGCTAATTGAGGCTGGCGCACTTTTGGAGCTATCACTAGAGGGAGTCTATGGGGCGAAATTATTAGAACTCAGGACTCCTAACCTCCGAGTTCTCCATATTATGAACTGCAGCCTGCTCAAAAGGTTAACAGTATCCGCTCCAAGGTTGGAGGATCTCGTGGTCTTGGTACAACACCCTTTGCATATTGATGATGTCCATGGTCACTTTTCGAGCGTGGGAACCCTTAAGATTCAATTGTTCTCACATGGATTTGCTAGCGACGACAGCAATGTTGGTAGCATTCATCTACTGCAATGTTGTAGGTTAACCAGATGCCTTGAAGTGTCTTTTGAAGTTGTACAGGTATGCCTTATGCATCCAAGCGGACATAACCCATGAAAATGTTTCATATATTTGTTCTATTCATCGTGCACTTTGATTGTTCTATGGATTTAATTTGCCTTAAATCTGGTGAGATAGTAAAATGAATCATTGAGAGTACTACATTTATTTTTGGTTGATAATGTTTCCTTTTCCTGCTTTCTTATGTGTGTTCGTTTTGAATCTTTCTTAATTGGATCAGACAAAGTATCAAAAGGTTGACATAATCAAAGGTCAGATTCCACCACTTCCTCATGTGACATCCTTATCAGTTTGTCTTACACTATGGGAACGGCATACCTCTGGACCTGGCATAGCATGTCTCCTTGCACAATGCAGCAATATTCAATATTTCAGCTTGCAGTTATGCTACTTCATCTGTACAAAGGTGAGAAAGATGTTCTTCCATCATTCCATATACTAATTGGCTTTGTTTCTTAACATTCTTCTTTTTATGCGATGAATAATAATGCATATATCTTTCCATTGTCTTTACTACAGAAGAAAAACCACAAAGAACTGGATCGATTATGTGATTACAACTGTCATTGGAAATCTCATGAGTTCTCCTTAGCTCATCTCCAAGAAGTAGAGTTCAAGAATTTGATAGGAACTCATTGCGAATTTCGTTCATCCAATCCATACTGACAGGGGCACCAGGAATTGAAGGTAACCATTACCTTCAATCAAAGGTACTGGCGAAAAGGCAGGAAACATGGTTTTAAAGTTATGCCACCACTACAGGGTGGGTCATGGACTACTTGCAACGACACTGGTTCATCGTACAAGTGGAGAAATGAAGACCTTGTCTATGAGTGGACTAGAGAGTAGAGACTGCAGTTGTAGACTCATGTTGTCTTGAATAAATGTAGCTTTCCTCGTTGACTGTTTGTCGTGTCTGTAGCATGGGATTCTAGCGTGGAGATCTATTATGAGCAGAATTTCTAATAGTTATTTTAAATTCCTTGTATTTGTGTTCTCTTTGTGTGGTTTGGATAACCATTAGGATGCTGCTTATATTTCTTTTGAAAATTGTAGTAGCCCCAATATTCTTCATGTCAAGATTGCAGCAATTCTTTGCTCAAACTTTAGGCAAATATACCACCCAATATTTGTTTTCTTTTTTTGGCATTTGGAAAGTTTCTACGTGTTAAATTTGTGGTCATATTATGGTCCTACTTGATAGAAATGTTTGGCATTTTCATATGCAAGTGAAATCCTGGTACCTTTCCTCTACATGCTAAAAGCTATCTAATTGTAATTCCACTGAATTTGAGTTAGACAATATAGTATATCGGATCAATTATTGTCTCATAGCTAAGTGATGGAGGGGCTGGGCTATCTGGCAACAATAGAAACTGCTGGTGTTGTTTTGTTGTGAGATAAAACATTGTACCATTACTGATAAACCCACTGATAAGTTCAAGCGAAGAGGAGCTAATATTACTCTTCTTGCATCCTAAATAGTAGCTACGTTGCCAATTGAATGTATCAGTAGCATTCTCAAAAAGAATGTATCAGTAGAACTGCTACGGTAGAAAAAGTCAATCTATGGATTTTAATTAACATTAGTTAAATTATATGTAAATTTAGAGCATAAAACTTACATCAATAGATATGTTTTAAAGTGATTATAAATAGTATTATTGTGTTCAACAATTAAGTAACTATACATTATTTCAGAAATTAAGAATCAAAATCTACTCGGTTGAATAACGTGTTGAGTTGGCCTGGCCTTGGTCTGGTTTGCGCCCATACGTTTGGACAGGTTAGCAACTTAGCACTTGCTGCAGGATCTCTTGTTTTGTCTGAAAGGACGATGGCGTCACGTCCCGTGCACGTCAATGGCAACAAGCAACATTCCTTTTCATCTAGCTTAACCATTTGTTTATTAGATGAAGTGAATGTGTGCAACAAGGTGATGAAGACAAACTAGTTTTAACTCCCCAACATATTACTTCATCTAAATGAATCACTTCATAGAATTTACCGTCCGCCAGAGCTCTGCAAAATAGAGGCCCCAACTCTAGCATAACTAAAGTATAGTTTTTGTATCATAAATGTCAGTACCTTTTCATATAGCTTTGGTCAAAATTCAAACCGATTGACTCCCTGAAAACTGAGAATTTGCGCCCTTTTGTTGACAGAGCTTACTAATCTCACATGCTTTTGATTGTTCAATAAAATGGTCAAAATGAGCAGGATCATCTACCGCAATACTTTGTATGTTATGCCAAAGGTATCTAGAAGGCTTGTGATAAGCACCAAGGTCAAATATTTAAATCTAAAAGAACCATGCGTACAACCATCATCACACAAAAATCCCTAATGATTTAGAACTGCTGACAGCCGAGTACAACTTCGGCAGCATCAAATTTGAGATGAAATGGAACTTGGTTGTGCTGTTTGAACTGGTCACCTTCTTCAGCCTTCATTACCGAGGTAGAGCAAAATCTATTGTATTGTTTGCAAGCAAAAGAAGAAAGCTCAATCAGAGAATGTGCAAGATGAGGGGCCTTGATCATAATCAGAAACTAGCAAAGGATACCTTAGTTTCAAATATCTGGAAACATAAGCACATTGGTACAGTAGGCAAAGATGAAGCACAACAGGCAGTCATTGTTTGTTAAATGCCTCAACTTAAGAATACAGAAGGGCAGAACATAATAAGCACATTGATATAGTGAGCAGAAATACAGGAACTTATAGTCTAGACGTCACAAAGAAAAAGGCAAATGACGGTATCTGACAAAGTATGTCCCTCCTTTGGAAAATGTAAGGATCACACCAAAATGTCATGCACATCAGTTCTTCAAGATTACAGTTCATGTCATATTTATTTGGCAACAGATTTGGCACCATGGCACAGTTAAGAACATCTCACATAAGAATACACTGACGTAGTGCTCAGATTGCCACAAAGATAACCAATACATAATCACTAAAAATTTTAAGGATCTGAAACACATCTCTATTATTCCATCGAATGATGGAATCGGATTTAAATGCTGTCATCTAATCCTTACATAATAATACAAAGATATTGAAACTTTAAATCATGATGCAGTAGCACATGAGCCATTCTCTTTAGCATTTTTGTCCCTAGCCATGGTCAGATGCGCTTGGTCAAACCTATCAGGGTGGTAGCAAAACAGTAATTAGAATGATGTTGGTTTGTTGATAACACAAGATAACAACTACCGAGTACACGATTGAAACAATATTGTTTTCTACAGCAGTCGCTACATTAGTTGATGCTTCAACTATGCAGGAATGCACTACCAAAAGTACCATTAAAGAGGGATGCAGCCAAAAAAATTTCGAATGTGCACAGAATTTTAGGAAAAAATGTCTTATCAAGAGAAAAACAATTAATATAATAAGATAATTGCCATGGGCATCGCCACATACATCATTCTTCAATTCCCTACTAGCATATAAACACAAAGCTGCACTTGTTTGTTTGAGTAAATCAGGTGTAAATAACACATAGATGAGCTTCTAAACTTGTAATTTACTACTAGTCAGCAAACAACATGATGCTCTCCAAGGCTAACAAAGTAAATTAGACGGATTCACTAAATCGAGTGATTTTGTATACAAGCCTCGGAGAGCAGAGAAATGTGATGCCTAGACTTTTACATCCCTAGATGCGTGGAACAAATAGAAATTACAAAATCCGTTCTGAAATGCAATACCCCATCTCAAGAACATGTCAGACAACAGATGCAACACATTTCAATTCTGACACGAACAGAGTAGGACCACTTCAGCATCGGGAATCAGTGAGGAACTAGTAAAATGCAACTTGCAGAAAGTCGTCGGTACCATAGACACCTCTTCTTCTGCGTTGGCTTGTCTATGCCTCCAGTTTGACTTTAACATCGCATTTTTGCCATTCAACGCTCCTCGCTGAGATGTGTTCAATCCTCCAACTAAGGTGAGCAGCTGCAAGTTCTACGTGCTCCATATCACTCTGTAAGTTCTCCGAATCATCCTCTGCTTCTCCGTATTTTCTCTTATTATCTTCTTCTGGGATAGTTTGATTTTGTGCATTTCATATTTCGCTCCCACAATATTCTTCAACATAATTGGTATGTGCTAAGCAAGAGGAAAGATTCACATAAAGGCTAATTGTACTTGCTACAATATGAAATTTGAGTAGGAGGGTGTTCTTCTTAGCCTTAATTGAAAAGCCCTTTTATTTTTTTTTCAAATAAGAAGATGAAAAGTTGTTTTGAACACTCTTTCTCTCTCTCTTTCTCTCTCTTTCATAACTGCATGAACATCTAATCTCATACTCCCTCCGGGATGGTATTAGAAGTCGTTTAGGACAGCGACACGGTCTCCAAAACACAACTTTTGACATCTTTTATCATAAAAATATTTATGAAGATGTGATATATGTATATTTACAAACTCAACAACTTAAAAGTTATTGATGATTTATATTCCCGATGTTTGACCCAAACCTTGTCCAAAAACGACTTCTAATACCAGCCCGAGGGAGTATATAAAGAGAGCAAAGTAAACCATTAACCAAGGTTGCACATTTTGATTAGGCCATTCTTGGTCGAAACACAACAAAGGCGGCAACAGCAAGGAGGCACGAGGCGAGATGCCAAAGAAGTCCGATGTGTGGCAGCATTTCACCCGTGTCGCGGATGAACATGGGAAATTCGTCAACGAAGGCGAGTGCAAGTATTGCAGGAAGGTGCTCAAAACAAAAGATGGTACGGCCAACATGTGGAAGCACTTGAGAAAATTTCATCCACAGGAAGCTGGTGCTGTTATTTCTGTGAGTTCTGGGGCAGCTCCACCACCAAAGCATCAGCCTCTGCTGCCCCCTCCTTGTGCTCCATCTCCACAAGGCCCTGGTGCTGTCCTGAAGGAAGCACCCAGCGAACACCTCGCCCGGATGATCGCGTTGCGCGGATTTGATCCCTTGCTCCTGGAGGACGACTGCTTCAGGAGCTTCGTGGCAAGTATCAATCCTGAATTCAGAGTGCCCTCACACGTCGACATAGAGAACTTGTGTGACCACATCTTTGACGAAGCAAGGCAGGATGTGTGGTCCAGGGTACGACACGCTCCTGGAAGGGTCAGTGTGGCAGTGGGTACAGTTACACTTGCAATTACAGACATACACAAGGAAGTCTTGTATACGGCATGCCACTTCATCGATGATGAATGGAACCTTCACAGGGTTATCATGGATGCTTATGTGGATGGAGATTCTCTTAACCTCTATGGAGAATCATTTCTGGGAGTTGAGCAAGTTTCTCTCTCCTCCTCTCTTGATGGAGAAGAAGTTGTTGATAAAGTCATGTCTGGTTTGTCACATCGTGATGTTTTAGATAATCTCTTCTTTATGGTATGGGAAACAAAGGGCCTCAAAGTTAATAACCTTGACCTGTTTATGCAAATAGTGGAAACCATATCCCGCACCAATCAGACATGGAGGGAAGAACTATTCTCTACCACTTACATGGACAGTGAGATCCAATCCATTGCTACACTAATTATGCTAGACGAGCTGACCTCTGAGTTGCAGTGTTCAGATTTGATGGCTAGACAAAAGAGGCAGAAGATTCTTTCACAGCTTGGTTTAGATAACCTATGGGCATATGATGAACATTGGTACCCGATCTACTGTTCGCTGGAAGTCCTGCGCAGTGAAGGTTCTCCAAATACAGGCTCAGTATTCACTGAACTTTTATGTACGCTTTGGGGGGGAATGTACCGTTCCATTCAAAGGATTTCTGGGTTGAGCTCCCCCACTTCAAATCTCTGTCTTTTAGAGCTGTTTAAGCTTAGGGAAGTTTTGCAATGGGGACTAGCACAGGCAAGGGGAGACAATGCAAATGCTTACAAGCTATCCAATGGTTTTGTGGACCATGTTGAAGGCAACGATGTTGCAGATGTTCTTGGAGAAGCATTAGAGCATTTAGATAAACACATAAAAGGTTCATACCTTGTATGGTCTATACCGCTTATACTGGATCCTCGGTACAAGCTCACATACATAGAATTCGTCTTCAGAAGAGCATTCGCAGGTCCAGAAGCCGCATCCTACATATCTGAAGTAACAGACCAAATCAAGGAGATGTATGCTGATTACATTAAATATGATGCTGGAACCAACATTGCAAATTCAGATCTTGTCACAGTGACGGCCACCAGCAGCAGTGCTGATCCATTAGCAGAAGCATGGGCTGAGCATTGCAGTTTGCGGAATGGCAGAAACCGCACAACAACTGTTGTTGGGAGTCACCTTCATGCTGAGAAGGAACTTGATCGTTACCTGCAAGATTTGCTTGTCCCTCCAATAGAGACTTTTGACATTCTCAAATGGTGGAAGGAGAACAGATGGAATTACCCAACGGTGGCTCAGATGGCGAGGGACGCTCTGGCCATGCCAACATGCAGTAAGCTTTCTTCTGAACAACTCGCCCATGTCAAGAGCATCCTTCGCGGTTATTCTAAGGCACCATATGGAGATAAACCTTAGAAGACCAAGAAGAACAGGGAGGTGAAGAAGACATCAATCATTCAGTAGCCTGGTTCTCTCCCTCCTAATCGTTGGCATAATGTCTGCTACTTTTGTACGGTGATTGGTTTGTGCAGTGTATTCCGTTCCTGTCTGCCCTTTTAAAACAATTTCCTGATATTTTAACCCCGAAGAGCATGATGTTGAAGTGCAGAATGTAGCAACATCTTTACATATCGCTCCGAACTATATATGTCAGAATAACAACATCGCTGAGCATTTAACTCTGCTCGTCTAAATCTAAATGGATCTTCTTGTTCCATGCGCGTGCAAGAAAATGGCGACAAGAAGCTATACCACAGCTACAATACACGAGTGAATGTCAGTAGCACCCCAGCAGCTCCAACAGATTCATATTTGCTACCCAAAGCATCAACACTAGCTACGTAATTGATTGTTCCTTGCTTGACAAAGCATTTCATTGTTGATTAAAATGGTAAATGTCTAGGAGACATATGCCCTATAGTTTGTGTGTGTTACGCTCAAGATATTTAGAAGGCTTGTAACATGAACCAAGATCAAAAGATTTCAATCTACAAATCATCACACCAGAAGCACTAACATGGTTTTGAACTGCTGACAGCCAAGTTCTTTTAGAACTTTGGTGCATCAAAAAAAGGAGATGAATTGGAACTCAGTGGTGTTGTTTGAACTGGTCGCCTTCTTGAGCCTTCATTACCGAGGTAGAGCAAAATCTATTGTATTGTTTGCAAACAAAAGAAGAAAGCTCAATCAGAAAATGTGCAAGATGAGGGGCCTTGGTCATAATAAAAAAATAAACAGCCAAAGGATACTTTAGTTTCAAATATCTAAAATATAAGCACAGATGGAGCACAAAAAGGTAGTCACTGTTTGTTAAATGCCTCAAATTAAGAATACAGCAGGATAGAAGTAATATGCACATTGATATGGTGCGCAGCAATACAGGAATTTAGATTCTATTAGATCTCATAAAAAACTCAACAACAAATGACAATATCTGACAAAAAGTATACACCTCCTTTGAAAATTTGAAGGATCATACCAAATTCTCATGTGCATCAGTTCTTCAAAAGTGAAGTTTATGTCAAGTTTATTCGACAATAGATTTGGTACCAACAGCACGGTTAAGAACATCCCACATAAAAATCAATGGCATAGTGGTGAGGTTGCAACAAAGATAACCAATACATAATCACCAAAAATTTTAAGGATCTGAAACACATCTCTGTTACTCCATGGAACGATGGAATCAGATTTTAAAACTGTCAGCTAATCCTTACACAATAACACAGAGATATTGAAACATTAAATCATGATGCAGTAGAGCATGGGCCATTCTCTTTAGCAATTTGTCCCTAGCCATGGTCAGATGCGCTTGGTCAAACCTATCAGGGTGATGGCAAAACAGTAATTAGAACGATGTTGGTTTGTTGACAGTACAAGATAACAACTACACGGGTACGTGATTGAAACAATACAGTTTTCTACAGCAGTCTCTACATCAATTATCCAACCTAAATAGTTTATCAATGCAGGAATGCACTACCAAAGATAAAATTGAAGTGGCGTACTCTTTAAAAAAATTAGAATATGCAGAGTTTTGGGCAAAAATGTCTTATAAAGAGAAAAACAGTTAATACAATAAGATAATTGTTACAGGCATCACTACATATATCATTCTTCAATTCCCTACTAGCAGATAAACACAAGTTTTTGTTGTTTCCGTGAGTAAGTTAGGTGTACAATCATACATAGATGAGCACAGCTTCTCCTAAACTTTTAGTATACTACTAGACAACAAGCAACATGATACTCTCAAAGGCAAACAAAGTAAATTAGACGGATTCCCTAAATCCAGTGATTTTGTATACAAGCCTCGGAGACCAGAGTAATATGATGCCTAACTTTTACATCCCTACCAGATACATGGAATAAACAAATTTCACAAAATCCGTTCAGAAATGCAATACCCCATCTCATGAACATGTCGGACAACAGATGCAACACATTTCAATTCTCACGCGAACAAAGTAGGACTACTTCAGCATCGGGATTCACAGAACCAGCAACAGAAATACCACTATCCAACGAGAATTTTCCCATCCAATTGCAAAAACTACAGAAAAGAAGGACGTTAAACGGTTCAGTGGTTTCACCTTGGGAGAGGTAGCTCCAGCACGCGGAGTCGGCGGCGATGCAGGACCGCAGCCGCGCGGCGGCCACCGCGCTGTGCAGCGGCATGAGCGACTCCAGACTCGGCAGCGCCGCCGCAACGAGGGGCCTGAGACAGGAAGGAGGAACAAAAACACACACACATTTTCAGGCTTCCCAGGGTCGCTTGGAGCGAAGGCCACCAAGCTAAATGGCGAGAACAGACAGGGGATTCAGGGGTGGGCGTTGTGCGCGACCTGCGGATGCGTGGAGGAGAGACAGGAGATGTCGCCGCTAGAAACGGCCTCGCTATTGGGGATCTCGACCGGAGCGCCGATGACCTCGCGGCGGCGGCGGCGGAGCGGCACAAGGACGCCATGGTTTCTGCGATGGAGGGCGGTGACGGCCGAAAGGGGTTGAGGCTCTGTTGGAAGGAAGTCTGGGCTGAGCCCAATTGGTCCGAGGCCCATATAATACTTTGGTCCAACTCTATCAAGCCCGTGGTGAAAGGCTTTTTTTGTACGGCCCATATTTTCACTGGTCAGATTTTTTAAGGCCCAGTTACTAAAAAAAGGCCCAAGGCAACAGGCCGGAGGCAACCGGCTCGCAGCCTCTCGCTCCTCAAAAAAAAAAAAAAAAAAAAAAAAAAATGCTCGCAGCCCCGCGCAGCCGCCCCGGGGAGTAAGTGCATCCTCGCCGGAGGCGCCGACGACGCACCGGCAGTCCAGCGCCGGGCAGTAAGCCAGCAGAGGAGCCGGCCCCGCCGACGCCCGGCGGACCTCCCCAACGCAACGGCAACGCCCTCCGCTGCAGGCGCATTCTGACAGGCCGAGGACGACCCTCTGGCAGGTGGGCCCCTGGTGAGTCCGTAACCCAAAGCTAAAGTGCCTGCCTGCCATTTGAGGATTCTGAAATTGTGCTTAGAGATTGTGCATCTGTTGAATTGGCGTCTGATTCGATATTTGAAATGTTAGGGATCTGCTCATTTGCGTAGCGTAGCTTACTGCCTTGGCATGAAGTGAAGTCAGAGCCTGATTCGTGCTTGTTGTCTGTGTTTTGTGTATTGTTGATATAGGAAGTCCGTTTACGAAACTTTGTGTTGGTTTACACCATATTGTATATAGGATTATTCGGCTAGGCATATACACTGGGTTTTAATCCTGGATACACCACTGCTTTACAGTAGGATGAAATAGTATATAACCGGATGGAAGCATGAGAAAAGACTTAGGTGCACTGAAAACTATGTCCTGATGGAATGCAATGGACAGGAGCTTGTCTCTGGTTTTCTAGAAGAAAGACTTGGTGCTGTAATTGTACTTATATTGTTTTGCGTTGTGGGTAGATAGTAGGATTTGGTTGACTTGACGATGATGTAAATTAGGGTATTCTTAGTAGCTCATGAGAAGGCAGCTACGCACTGTTACCACTGATGAGTGTTGAAGTACTGGTATCAACTGCATATATGCTGTGTTGTTCATCTAGAAAATCAGAAAGGAAAACATTGTTAACTTTTCAGTAGCTCTAGTTTTCTGTTGCCATTATTCTTCGTGGGAAAACAGAGTTTCACTTCCTAATAAATCATATAGAATAAACAACATACAGTATAGTAGTAGATAGCAAAGTTTCAGATGACACTAAATTTCTTCTTTTTTGGCTAAAAGACAGAATCTCAAAACACATAAATTTATTTTCCAAGCTTGAAATATACATACTACAAATGCTGTCCATCGGGAGCACATTAACGTATACAAACACTAAAATACACAGAATTCATTTCAGTGGCGACGCCTGCCAATCCATTGTAAAATTGGGAGAACGAGTTGCCCTTGTGGGGGGCTCGGTTGCATGTTAATATAGCTTGGCAAACGCCCCCAAGGTGGCTTGTACAACAAGTTGATCTGTTACAATAGATTGCTATCTAATTGATGTGTAATCCGAGGATTCTATTTAACTAACCATATTCTTGTAAAAAAAAAACTAACCATATCAGTACAGTACAAGATCATGTGTACAAGATACGATTTACACATTACATATTTGACATCCATGGCTGAAGAACATACAACATAGACCTGTCCACATGCCACTATAGCCACCTCCTCCCGTTGCCCCACAGCAGCATGGTTGTAACCACGATGGCCAAGCCGGAAACAACCCCTGCCCCAACAGACAAGATTTCCCAACCCACCTCTTTAGAAGAGCCTGGTGTTGCAGCAGCTGGTGGCCCGTCATTCATCTTGCACAGGCGCGGCAGTGGCTTCCCACACAGCCCGTTGTTCCCCAGAAATGATGAGTCTGGGAACGTCAAGAACTGGCCAGATTGTGGTATAGGCCCTGACAGGCGGTTGTAGGAGAGGTTGAGTACCTCAAGGAACGACATCTGTGCCATTGCAGGAGGGATCTCCTCGGAGAGAATATTGACAGAGAGATCAAGTGATTCGAACTGCAACATGTTCGCAATCCGGGGAGGGATCCTGCCGGTGAAGGAGTTCCTGGACAGGTTGAGCCCCTTGAGAAACTTCAGGTCGCCAATCTCGTCGGGAATGATACCCTCGAAGTTGTTGTTTGAGAGATCAATGGACATGAATGCTGAAAGTATATGTGCCAGAGCTATTTCTCGCCCCTTGAGTGTGACCATGGTAAATTCACTGTAGTATGGATGGTAAATTGAAGGAAATCCTATTAATGAGAATGCTTCTGGTAGTGAGGGTGTGATAATTGAGACATAGTTGGGAGCTCCTGAAGAAACCACCATCATAGCTTTGAATTGCTTGAGGAATTGTGTAGGTATGCTGCCGTTAAAAGAGTTTGAAGACAGGTCCAGAACCTGCAGTTTGTTCATCCCAGAGTAATCGATCGGACCATGAAACTTGTTTGACTTCAGAATAAGCACCAACAGAGGAAGAACTCCCAGCCACTCTGGATAAGTATCCTTTATCAGGTTGTTTCCAACGTCTAGGACTTGAAGCATGTGACAATTGATCATAGACACCGTCAATTTTCCCTCCAACTTGTTGCCATTGAGATCTATTATTCGAAGTGCACAATTCTTATTGATGTCTTGAGGCAAGGATCCATTGAAATTGTTACCTCTTAAGTTTTCATCTGAAGCCATTCCTTATCCTTCAACAAGCAGGGTGGTATTAATCCACTGAAGTTGTTAAAAGAAAGGTCTAGAACTTCAATATAAGTTGCATTGCATATCAAATGGGGAATTTCTCCAATAAGGCTATTGTTTGCCAATGACAGGAGCATGGTGTCGTAGATAACGTGTGACCAAAACTCGAGCATGGTAGAAGAATTGAAATGGTTATTGGAGTAGTCCAACTGGTGAATGCGTAATGGGGGTATTGGGAGTGCTCCCTCAATCATGTTGGAATGGAGATCAAGATCTGAAAATGTTATATTTGATAAATCTGTAGCAATGCTAGTAAATAAATTATGAGAGAGATCAAGGGCAGGGTCATCTCCCATATCTGATGCAGTTCCCCATATCCAGTCGGGTATGTGTCCACCAATATTGTTATGCGAAAGGTCCAAATAGTCAATACAATGATATTTCATCTAGAATTTAGGAACATATGATATGTTACATGATGCCAACCCTAGACACTGTATTTCTGGATATTGTGTGTAGGAGTGATTGTCATCTTCCTCTAAGACAACAGACAACTTATTAAAGGATAGTGAAAGATGATGAAGGTCCTTATTATTCTTCATGAAACTTAGATCCACAATTCCAGTGAGATTGTTTGATGAAAGATCCAACACTTGCAGTCCTATAAACTCCAGCAGTAGTTTTGGGACTGGTCCTTCCAGTTTGTTATTGCTGACATCAAGTACGTGTTGCCAACTTAGAAGATATGTTGGGATACAATAGAAAATTTCCAGTGAAACTGTTTCGCGAGAGATCTAAATACTCCAAAGAAGGGTTGGAAAACAAAGATGCAGGTATGACACCACTTATCAAGTTGTTACGAAGAACAACATTGGTTAGGTTATGTAGAGCAAGGTAGCCATCAGAAGGTAATGAACCATTTAGATTGTTACCTGATAAGTCAATCGATGAAATCATTGGCCACTGAGTGAAGGGTGGGATTTGGCCATGGAATTGGCAATTAGAAAAGTCCAACTCTACCAGGTCTCGGAGGTTACCAATAGATATTGGTATTTTTCCTGAGAACTTGGTTCCACTAAGCTTCAAAACCTGGAATGCGCTGCCATTTATGAACTCTGGCAACTCTCCAAATAGATTCTCATTCCCTGATACATCCAGCACTACCAAGCTTTTGATATGAAATATCCATGGAGGGAAGGTGCCAGTCAGCCCACAGCTTTGGAGGCTAAGAACTGTGACTGATGAGAACTCCTTGAAATGTACTGGCACCAGAGCAGGGCCAATAATTTTTGTGCCATCAAGGATCAACTTGGACAGAAACCGGAACTTAGCAAGAGCAATATCAATACGGCCAGTGATCGTACTTGCATCCGTAGCTCTTGCAGACCTGGTGTTGTATTGGTAGAAGGAGAATGATGTAATACCGACCTGGTAGGGCTTACATCAATGTTGACAGAATCAAGATATAGCTTTTGTAGACTTCCAAGGTTGTCAATCAAGACATTAAGGCTCAAATTTTTAAGATCACCACCTGAGAGGCTTAGCACGACCAAGTTGGAAAGAGATGGGAGCTTAGTAAGAAGAGTATCCAAACGACCACTAGTGATGGTGCACGAGTCAATGTTTAGCTCTTTGAGACCCGACGTTGTATTGGCTGAATAGGCACGACCCAAATCGATTGGACTGGCCAAAATGTTTAACCTTTCAAGATATAGACTTTGGAGACCGCCAAGGCTGTCGATCAAGGTATGGAGGCTCAAATCTATAAGATCAGATCCTACAAGTTTTAGGACCACTAAATTGGCAAGCTTGGAAAGAAGAGTATCAAAACGGCTGCAGGTTATCGTGCACAACACTAAGCTTAACTCTCTGAGACCCGGCGTCGTATTGGCAGAAGAGGCATGCATCAAATTGGCTGGACTGGCCGAAATGTCGAAACCACAAAGATACAATTTTTGGAGACTGACAAGGTTATCAATCAAAGTCCATAGGTTGAAATTTTTTTAATCAACGCCACATAGGATTAAAGTAGAGTAGACTGGCCTAGCAAATCATTGAGACACCAGAATTGTTCAGCTGTCCCCGTGGAATTAATCAAACACCGGAAATGTATATCTTGAAAAATTAAAATAACTTGCAATTTGTAAATTAGGGAGTAATATTTAAAGTTTCATATATAGTTTCAAGAAAGAAAAAAGAACTCTTTTGAGCCAATATAAGAGCACCTCAACTGAGAATAATGAGTTCTGTGTCCAAGCACGCACACCTCTAAAACCGGTGATGAGTGATGACTGACGAAGACATGTACCAACTGTCCCGATTGATGATCATGAAGTCAGGAATTCAAATCATTACTGTTGATCGATCTTACTCAGCCTCCTCGGTATAAGGCCGATTTGGAGTTGTCCTGTCCTTCTCTGATCTCCGTGGCAACGCCGTGTCCTCTTGCTTTCTCAACTGGACTGCACCAGTATTATGGAAGGCCCTCTGCTATCCGAGGGAAGCAGAGCAAATGGCCCTCCTGTACGAGGAGCCTACCATCCTGATTGTTGTAATATGTGCACAAGTTCCCATCAGCTATCGAGCATGACGTGTGGCAAAGCACAAGATTATCAGTGATCTCTGAAGATTGCACAAGGCAAGCATCCTCCGTTTCCACTGTCCAAATGTGCAGGTGGTTCATGGTGCCCCCGCACTCGACAGAACTTTGTGCATGGATCAGTCAATTTCTGGTACTACTGTGTTGCTGGGAGGTGACATGCATGGATGGATACCGGAAACTGGCATGCACCGGAATTTCTTCAGTATGGGATTAGACGGTGACTTTTACTGATTGCATTGTCTCTGTCGTCTATCTGATGGATCAATGAATTTCCAGTACATACTAGTACTGTGTACTCTCTCCGTCCCCCAAAATAAATGACGTTTTCACTTCCCCGAGAAATAACTGCCAGCAATTATATGTTAAAATATATAAATATTTATGCTAACTAATTAGTATCATCGGAAAGATCTTTATGTCTAGTTTTTTAATAAATTTATTTGAAGATATAATATTACACGTATTTTATACAAATTGAGTCAAACTTGTGGTATGAAAAACCCAAAACGTCATTTATTTTGGGATGAAGGGAGTAGCTGGCAGGGGACTTGGACGGATAGTTAGCATTTGAACCCAAGAGTGACGAATGTATGGGATGATTAGTGCCAATATATCTGATGAGCCAGGACCACTGCCCCTGAGAATGACCAATGTAGTGAGTGATGACTGAGAATAATGAGTCCTGTGTCCAAGCACGTACGCACCTCAAAAAACCGGTGACGAGTGATTACTGATGAAGACATACCAACTGACCAGGCAGGCATGCCCGGAATTATTGAGCCAGCCAGCCACAATGGACAAGTCTGCAATAAATAGAAGGACCATCCGGTGGTTGAAGGAGGCCGCTCATTCATGGAACAATCACCTTGTTTTGCTCACTAAAAATGTGTTTATTCATTATCATTGTTTTGCTCACTAAAAATGTGTTTATTCATTATCATGCTTTTTTGTTCTGTTCATTTTCTAATGGTACATATATATAATTATAGATACTCTATGATTTCTATTCAGTTTTGATAAACTTATCTATAATTTATCTGCACTTATAGTCCATTTGTAGTCACCATCAGAGTATGCTTCCATTACTTTTAGTCCACTTCTTTTGTTAGTGTTAGAAGTGAATGTAAATGAACAAGTAATTGGAAGAACTGTCTCTTTCATTGATCTCTGAAACATATTTATACAAGCGAAGGGGTGTCATGAAGGGACACGACATTTCCCAAAGGACATGCCTTTGGGAGTAAAACTATCTAATCCTATCCGCTAATCTTGTACTCGATGGATGAGATCGCTTCGTGAACCAGACGTATGCCGAAGGGGTGTTTGTTGATAGACGCCATTTCATAACAGTCACTGCTGTTCCATCATTCTTATATATACTTGCCCGGAGTGACAAATGCAGTGAATGTACCACACCAGTTGTCACTGCTAGCACTGGGACGAAATCGTTGTCCTACAATGCAGCCTTGCTACGCAACCTTGTCCGCACAAACAATAAAAAATCTCTTGCTCTGTACTACGCTCTCTCACCACAAAGTTGCTTAAATCTTGTCCCCAGACCGAATCAATTATAATTGATAACTAGCGTAGCAGCAATCCCGACCTCCTCATCCTCCTCCTCAACTCACCCATCGTCCAAAGTTGCTTAAACCTTGTCCCCGGACCAAACTTTGGAGTTAGAGCTGCTGTTGCTTCAGAGCACTCCGTCAACGGTCCAATCCTTTTATTTCTTTGTAGCAGACGCAGAGCAGAGGAAATCACTAGGCGTACCTGGTAGTGGCATACAGCCGAGATCAAGGGAGAAGCAAGGTGCCTGCACATCTTCGTTCAATCTGCTCTAATCCTCTATCTATCTACATTTCTTTGCTCTATTAATGATGATCCTCGAAAGAAATAGAAGATTAATGATGAGGAGGATGATGAACTCTATCCATCTTGATGTGTTCTCAAAACTATATTTAGCTTGCTTTGCTTGGCCGATGGATCTTTTCACATTTCACATCTCCTCTTTGGCTGCACAGTGTAGTTCTAGTTCCTGCCTACACAAGTTAGCAGTTTTTCTTGGGGGTCTAATTTGGCTGCATCTAATATTTGGTGTTTTACTTGCTCATGTAGGAGGTCTGCTCGAGCCATGGCGGCCGTCCTCGACGCCTTGGCACCCTACGTCAAGAAGCTAATAACAGACATGGCACAAGAAGAGGTGTCCATGCTGTTGGGTGTCTCTGGCGAGATCACCAAGCTGGACGGCACCATGGAAAGTCTCAAAGCCTTTGTCTCAGATGCCGAAAGGAAGCGCATCAGTGACAAGAGTGTCCAAAGATGGGTTAACAAGCTGAAGGACGCCATGTACGATGCCACCGACATCATGGAGCTCTGTCAGCTCGAGGCTGACGAGCACAGGGAACAGGGAGAAGGTGCTGAGAGCAGGGAGCAGAATTTGCTAGCTTGTTGCCAGCCACTGCTCGTGTGCCTTCAAAACCCCATCGTCAGCCTCATCACGTGCGGGGGCATAGAGAAGATGCAAGATTTCTTCCTGAGATTCATTTTCTGTTTGCGGAATCCGGTGTTCACCCATGAGATAGCGGGCCGCATCAAAGAGCTGAACCAGCGGCTCGAAGGCATCCGCAAGGAGGCGGACATGTACAAATTCATCATTAGCCTCAGTTCTAATAACCAGGAGCCAAGAATGCAAATAGCTCCAGAAAGGTACAGTCAAAAGATGACATCTGAGTTCAACGAGTCATCCATTGTTGGTAATAAAATTGAGATGGAAACAAAGGAGCTTAGCCAGTTACTTATAACTAATGATAACCACCACGACATCAAGGTGTTGTCCATCGTAGGCATTGGCGGCATGGGAAAAACTACCCTTGCCCAGAAGATCTTCAATAACACAACACCCCAACAACACTTCAAACTGAAGATATGGCTTAGCATTACCCAAATCTTCAACAAGGTTGAGCTCCTTCAGACAGCAATTGAGCATGCTGGGGGAGTCCATGGCGGGGTGCAAGACATAACTCTCCTCACGAGGACACTATCCAGCACCTTGTCAATGGGCAAGTTCCTCCTGGTCTTAGATGATGTTTGGAGTAACGAAGCTTGGAGTCATGTTCTTTCTGTACCGATCAAGAATGCCTGCAAGAAACAACAGGGGAACTGGGTCCTCATCACTACAAGATTAGAAGACCTTGCTCATCGAATGGGAGCATCATTCCACCAACACCATGTCAGCCCACTCGATGAAGATGATGCTTGGTCCTTGCTCAACAAACAACTGCCACCGACGCCAACTCAGGTTAGACTATACAAGATTCTGCGGCTGCAAAAGTTTAGTTTATTGCAACTAAATGTGCATTCAGTTAAATATACTTATTGAAATTGTTTTACTCTCAGTGGTTCCAAAAAAATTATTATCCTAAGTATTAATATAACTTAATGTGGAAGGGCGGCCCTGGTGCAAGCGGTAGAGCTTTTACCGCCGTGACCAAGAGGTCCAGGGTTCAAGCCCCAGCCTCTGCACATGCAGGAAAGGTTGTCATCTATTTTTCCCTTCCCCAGACCCCGCAATGCCGAGCCTACGGCACTGGGTACGCCCCTTTATTAATATAACTTAATGTGAATTGTGTCTTTGCTAGTGATATTTTCTACCCTTGACAAGTGTCAGTAATTTCTATGTCATTATTTTTCCTAACGTATACACGTTTGTTTTGGTCTACATAGTCGAACATAGCATTGTGCATATTTATTTTTATGGATGAATTATATATAGTACTTTTAGATGAATTATTTTTTAATAGCTTATATTAGCATTTGAATGTTTTAGTAGCTCTGAAATAGTTAAAAATAGTCTTACGTCCACTTACCACATGAGTTTTCAGGAAAATAATAAAATTTAATCTCCTGTTGCAACACACGAGCACACATAAGACCTGTCATTATTTTACAATTAGATATTGTGAATGTTTTGTAATAGTGGAAATGGTTGCATGTTTACTTGTTTGCTAACCAGTTGTCTTCAAACGCTGGTAGGTACGTGCAGGAACAGATCACATAAGAGATGTCGGGATGAAAATTATCAGGAAGTGTGGTGGTTTACCACTTGCTATCAAAGTGATGGGAGGTCTGCTAAGTACAAAGTACCGAACCGAGGGTGATTGGGAGGCTGTTTTGAACCATGATGCATGGTCAGTAGATGGATTGCCTAAGGAACTAGACAACACGATCTACTTGAGCTATGAGGATTTGTCTCCCATCTGAAGCATTGCTTCCTGTACTGCTCAATTTTTCCAAAAGGTACAAAGATTTTGCAGGTTGAAGTTGTTGCGATGTGGATCAGTGAGGGATCTATCTATCCGCGAGACAGAAGCAGTTCATATGATGATCGGCTAGAAGAAATAGCAGATGGGTACTACCAGGAGTTAATCATGAGGAATCTTATTGAGCCAACTGAAGCATCAGCTCTCACTCGATACGCATGCACCATGCATGACGTGGTGCGATCTTTTGCTGAGTTTATGTCTAAAGAAGAATCATTGGTGGTCCAGGATGAGCGAGATGGAGGTGGTAGCAAGCAAAGCCAGGTACGTCGATTGTCTATTGGATCAACAACCAGGTCAACACTAGAATGGGATATTCTATACAAGTACAAATCAGTAAGAACGTTAATTATAAATCACAGAATTAATGTTCAGCCTAGCGACTCATTAGGGAGGTTGTCTACTCTTAGAGTGCTTTGGATATGGGGAACTGATTGTGATATATTGGTTGACTCTCTATGTCAACTGAGGCACCTGAGGTACCTCCACTTTGAGAATACAAATATATCTAGGCTACCTGGAGACATTCATAGGATGAAGTTCTTGCAGCACATTCTGGTTCACTATTGTCCACAGCTAAACCATCTCCCTAGCAGCATTACACAGCTTCTATACCTAAGAACTCTTAGCATGTATGGTTCCCATGAAAATGTCTTAATACCCAAGGGGTTTGGTCAATTAACAAATCTAAGAATACTTTATGGGTTCCGAGTACATTTGGACATGGATGGGGATGGGGGCTGGTGCAGCTTGGACGAGATAAGGCCACTTTCCCACCTTAGGAAGCTTTCTTTGCATGTCCTAGAAAATGTGCCGGCTAGCTCGTCGGCTGAAATAGCCATGATTAGTAGCAAGGAGCACCTTGATTGCTTGGAACTACAGTGGAGTAGCAGCCGATTCATGGGACTGAGGGATGAAGTCAACAAGCAGCAGCAGCGGAGAGTAGTGGAGGAAGTAATTGAAAAGCTTACCCCTCCATGCAACATACAATATCTATGCATTAGCGGATACTTTGGTAGCCGGCTACCAAATTGGATGATGGTTACAGCTACATGTGGCTTTAAGAGCCTGAGGAATTTAAGGATGGACAACCTTGACTGTTGCACCCAACTACCCAACGGGTTGTGCCAGCTTCCTTGTTTGGAGTCACTGACCATTCAAGACGCACCTGCCATCAAGATTGTTGGGCCTGAATTCCAATCGCCCTCCTCCCTGCTGGTGGGTGGAGGTATTGCCACTGCTAAATCAGTAGTAGGTTTTCCTAATCTGGTAAAACTTGGTCTAGCTGGCTTGTGTGAATGGGAGCAATGGGACTGGGAGGAGCCGGGCGAGGGTTGTATTGTAGATGCTATGGCTATGCCTGCTCTATATGGAATCGCGATTTTCAATTGTAAGCTGAGCTATCTTCCAACGGGGCTCGCTAGCACGAAGAGGCTTGCTTTGAGAGAACTATACCTGTACGAGCTGTGCAACTTGATGTATGTGGATAACTTCCATTCGGTTGTGGACCTTGAAGTATTCGACTGCCCTAAGCTTACAAGGATCAGAAGCCTCTCCAGGTTGCAGAAGATAAGGATCATCCGGTGCCCAACTATGGAGGTCCTGGAAGGAGTCCCGTCACTGGACAACATGGAGATGGAGGACGCCAACATGGAGACACTTCCAGAATATCTGACAGCTGTAACCCCAAGGTATCTCAAGTTGACATGCAACAAGAAGTTGTATGAATCCTTGTCGACAGGATGCTCATCTGAGAACGACAAGATCAGCCATATCAACTCCCCAACTATCAACTACTTTCTCTAAAGATGAAGATTAATTGCTGCACTGCCGGATCAGAAATGAAGCAGGTATATATCTAATTATTTATCCTGGTAGTTACTTTTCTGTCACAAGTAATACAGTCATAGTCCCTTGCGTAATGCTCCCTTAGAATGTCTTCTGAAGAGAACTTGATTTATGCAGGTATCGATATGCCAATTCTTTGCTGTAGGAATGGAGTCGAATCGGATCAGTGCGATCTCATCATCTCTAGCACAGAGATTTCGGTTCGACCATCGGGTTGCATTTGTTTTGGCCAAATCTCATTTCTAGTGAGATACACATGCCAGCCAAATTATATAGTGAGAAGCAGAGTGCTGAATATAGTCCGTGTGTTGAAACTTGAGCACTAGTGTATTCATATTCCTGTGCCCGTGTACTTGCAGAACTAATCGATTCGGGGACTTGAATTTATTTACAATGATGCTGTGGTGATAAACGAGATGTTCTATAATATTTAGAAAGAATTTTCCTACAGTGCACTTCACTCTTTCTTTTCTTTCTATTATTTATGTCTTCTCTTATTCTTCGTTCTGTTTTTTATTTATTTTGTATATATATATTTATGTTTTAATCCTCGTAGCATTTGAAAAATTTTTACCCTATTTTTCATCGACATTATAATACAACAGCTTCGTGGGTACCATTCCCATCGAGATCAGTTATCTCAAACTTCTCATGGGATTCAACCTGTCCAGGAACTCCTTCACTGGCGGGATCCCTCGCCGGAATGCGAACATGCTGCAGCTGGAATCACTTGATCTCTGGCAACCAGCTCTCTAGGGAGATCCCTCCTGCAATGGCAAAGATGTCATCCCTCCTGCAACTGCATGTCAGGGCTTATACCACAATCCGCCCAGTTCTTGACGTTCCCGGATACATCATTTCGATGGGCTGTGCGGAAAGCCACTGCCACGCTTGTGCGACACGAACGACGGGCCACCAGCTGCTGCTGCTACACCGGACACTTCTAAATAGCGAAGCTGGGAAATTTTGTCAGTTGAGGCAGGGGTCATTTCAGGCTTGGCCATCGTTGTAGCAACCACGCTGCTGTGGGGCAACGGGAGGAGGTGGCTATACTGGCATGTGGACAAGTCTCTACTGTATGTTCTTGAGCCATGGATCCGCGCCCGTCGCCACTGAAATGAATTTTGTGTATGTTAGTGTTTGTATACCTTAATGTGCTCCCATCACTGGACAACACCGTAGTATGTTTATTTCAAGCTTGGGAAATAAATTTATGTGATGCTTCTGCATATTTAGATATTATCTCTTTTTTTTACAAAGAAAGAAACTTAGTTGAGAATGTAATTTGGAACTTGGATATCTACTACTATACTATAAACTAGCAGGAATCCCATACAAGCTAAGCGCGGGCATCAAACTCATTTTGAGACAAACGGCATGATACACAATACGGAATGATAGCTAGATACAATACATATTACTTATAAAGAATTATTTTCCATTATTAGTTTTTTCCTTATAAGCTCAAAGTCTGGAGGCCAAGAGATCAAGCGCGGGGATGGAGATATGATTTCTTAGCATAGGAATTTTAAAAAGGTTGAACATTATATGGTAGGATCAGCTGCAGTTGGAGTTAATCAGCTGCACTGAAAAGTTTTTAGGTGAGGTCATTGGAAGATATAGTGAACGGCATGGCAGAATGTAGATGGATCATATAAAGGTTTATGTAATCAGTTTACACATGCACTGCTGGTGAACCCAATTATTGATTGAAAAACAATCATTTGGAGACAAAACACTTCCTCAATTGTTTGGCCTGTATAGTCAACGGACAAAATAGAGTAACTCATGGGGATATAAGAAACAGAGCATTGAACTTGTAGAACTTTAAAATTAGCCAAATTAGCCACCCAATACGGCAATAGAAGTATAAATCTTCTGACTCACCTGTAATGTAAATTTAGTGGTATTGAAAACCTGAATAAGCAGATCAAATCAATTTTAGTATTAAAACTGTAGTCGTTTTGTAGCTGATGACCATTTCTCCTTCCATTAATCAGAGGTCCACACATTGGCATCATCATCGAATAATCAAATCCATCAGATGGCGGCGAAGTCAGTTGGTTAACTTAAGTCACCATCGGCGCCGAGGGACCGGCTACGCGATGTGTGCGCAGTTACGGCAGGGATGGCTCGAGCCGGGCGTGCCATTGCTTGGGCTGCCAAGGCTTGGCAGCGGCGCTGCAAAGGCGGCCTGGAGAGGGAAGGCGCGGGGCAGGCAACGACCGAGGAGGGAGAGGCATGGCGGCGGCTGTGGCGGGCAGGGGGCGATCGTTTCGCAGCCGACGATGGCAGGGAGGACAGGCGAGCAGTCGGCCGTCCAGATCACGCGCGCGCCACGCCATCGGTGGGTTTTGCCCGCACCGCCCGACCACGCGGTGTCTTGCAGCGCCACTGAAGTTGGGCGGCGCCGGGCCAGGCGGGCCGCTTGCTGTTCCGCAGAGGGCTGTCTCCGTGGGGTGCAGGCAGGGCTCGGTCGTGTGCGCAAGGGCGGCGGGAGAGCGGGCACCTTTCTCCTGCGGCAGTAGCGAGAAGGTTCTACGGTGCGGCGGCGAGGAGGTGAGGCAGGATACGATAAACCGGATCATCTCCCCTCCTCCCCACGCTGCTCTCCTCCGTAAGTATAGGGTGACAGGGGGGCGACTCCCCACCCCCACCCCACCCCACCCCGTCGCCTAGTATAAAGGGATGGCAGCTTATGGTTAGGGGATACCTGCCCGCCGCCCACATCCAACCACCCACGCCAGCCGTCCGCCGGCTAGATCGCTGGATCTAAACAACGTGGATCGTCTAATAGTCCCTGTCATCGTCGTTCGTAAGTCATAGTCACCATCATTCGAGTATCTCGATCACGTCTCTCATCATGTACTCAAGTCTTATCCCGTGATCACCATAAAGTAGCAGGTCTCTCTCCCCTCTCCCCCCTTCAGGCTACCAGTGGCGGGCTAAGCATTTCCCTTCTTCGTCTCTGGCTACTGGCTCGGGCTACGCACGCAGGTCTGTCTCTCTCACTCCTTAGAAGGCTGGCTAATGGCATCTCTTTCGCCTTCTTTGATCTTTGAAAATCTGATGGAGAATAAAGATGGGGAAGAACACGCCGACCAAGCATTCGTTTACGCTGGCAGCGCCCATGAGGCAGCTGCTACTGCTGAAGCATGGCTGCAATATCAACAAGCTGGACATGGCCGCGGCTGCGGCCACATAGGAGCTCCCATGTGTGGTGGCGCCTTCGCCATGTTCTCGTGGGAGTGGCTAGAGCAGCAGCGTAATTAGCCGCTGCTTCAGCTACCAACGCTGCGGCGATTGCATATGCGACTAAAGCCAAGCCACTGCTCCACGGCCAGCGGCGGCGGCAGTGGCCAGCTGTGGCGCTCAAAAAGGCTACCCATAGCACCTCCCTCCCTCCCTTCCTCCCTCCCTCTCCTCTTCTTCCTCCAACATAGAAATCCATGGTGCAAGAAGGTTGGTGGTGGGCTTCAAGCTTCAGATCCGCCCCCTAGGCCCGGATGCGACCAAAGCCCCCTCCCCGGCCCGGCTGCTTCGGGTAGCGTGGAGCTTCGACGTGGCGACTGCTGAAAGGTCCCTTGTGGTTTTTGGTAATTGAGTGACAATATTAGGTGAACTAATAATGTGTGATTGAGATAATACACAGGAGATTAGTTCACATGTGATGATGCAATGAAGGCGCTTATTGCATATGAGACATGACATGGAGTCATGTGACCGAGATGGTGAAGATCAAGACAAGGCTTGGCTTGATGGACCGGTTGCAAGTGTGAAGGGCAAGTCGAGGCAGTGAAGTGATGGATCGCGAGGCGGTGAAGCTTAGGCTAGACTTGGCGCCGACGGACCGACCCAACGGTGAAGAGCAAGTGAGGTCAAGATCGATGGACCAATAGTGTCACGTGATGATATGAAGTGGATCATATCATTTGGTGATCGTGTTGGTGCATGTGTTGCATCGGCACTTGGAGATGGAGCGGAATGGAAATGCGCAAGGTAAAGGTATAACCTATAGGGCATTTCATTTCGCCGATCATGAGGAGCTTAGGGAAGTTTATGACCGGATTTAGGATAGATGGCCGTACTATCAAGAGGGGCAAACCTGTTTGCATATCGGTCATCTAGTGCCACTTGTGCGATCTAACTTTGCGATGTGTTAGGATCGAGTGGCGTGGTGAGATCAAGAGAAAATTCCTTTGAAAATGATTGTGAAAATGCTAACACACATGCACATAGTGATGTACACTTGGTGGTGTTGGCATATTTGCAAAGAAGAAGTTGTTTCGGTGTTTCTCGGACACTAGGACTGCTTTGGAGTGGAATACTGCTTTGATCCATTGAGCTTTGGATCAAGTAACCATGTGGGTTGTGTAGCCCTCTGAGTTAGCTTTCCATAGAGTCCAAGATCATCGAAAATGGAGTTCGGATGAAAGAGTTATGGACATTTGATCGGGCGTTGGTCGGGCTGTCAACAGCGACGGACGCTGAGACTAGCGTAGGGACGCTGCGTGCGGCGCTGAGCGCCTGGGCGCGTCCGGGCGCTGTTTGGGGGCTGTTTTATATACAGCGCCTGGCGCGTCCGGGCGCTGTTCATTTTATGTCCGGGCGGGTCGGTTGGTTTACACCCTTTCTCGACGCGCGTCCGGCTGCGCCGCGCCAGGCCCGCGCGGCAGACAAAAAGTGTGCCAACGGCTAGTTGCTCGGGGGCTGTTTTGTACAGCGCCTAGCGCGTCCGGCGGTAACGCCTGGCGCATCTGGCGTAGTGCAAAAAGTGAGTTCTCGTCCCCAACGGCTAGTTTCTCGGTTGGGCTATTTATACACCACTTACCCGACTTGTTTCGGGTGCTGAGCACACTTGGGCCTTGGTGGCTTGTGTTGTGGTGCTTGAGAGCCCTCCCACTCACTTGTGATTGATAGTGTTCATCCAAAATCAAAGTGAGGAGTGATTCTAGTGCATTCGCGTTGAGAGATCGCATTCGTGGCACTAGGTGATCGTGTTGCAAGCCGGTGTGCTTGTTTCTCTTGGAGGTTGCCACCTCCTAGACGGCTTGGTGGCAAGAGACTTCGTGCAGCACACAACGGAGATTGTGCGGTGCTCCGAAGGAGGATTTGTGAGAGGTTCGAGCTCACCTCGTGGGGATCGAAGAGCATCACTACTAGAGCGTGTCTTTGAGTTACCTCACTTGTGAGTGTGGTGTCTTGCGGTGCCTTGAGAGGCTCACTTGAGAGTGGTGTCTTGCGGTGCCTTGCGGGGCGTGCCTTGAGGGGCAAGTGATCGGTGAATCACACCGAAGAACCATCTAGGTGAAACACTAAAGGAACCACCCAAGGAGTTGGTCGACACAACGAGGAGTAGGGGAAGTTGGCAAGCTTCCCGATATCTCGGTAAAAAATCACCGGTGTCAACTTGTCTACTCTTCTCGGTGGTTTGCATTCTCCAAATCACAAGCTTTGTATTTACATTCATATATACCTTGTGCTTGTGCTTGTGGAGTAGCTCTTGCAACTACTAGCTTGTGTAGCTTGTTAGTTGCTTTGCTTAGTTTGTGTAGCTAAGTATTTTGAGCCTTTGGGTTAGGCGTGTGTCGCCTTGTCCTTAGTGCATCTAGTGAGCTTAGGTTTGGCTTTGTGCTTTTGCTCATTAGAATTGTGTAGGAGCTCACCATTGTTTGAAGTACTAGTGCATAGGTTTGTGTGACCTTGCCATAGAAATGGTTAGGAGCTCAAGCTAGGCTTATCACCTCATTTGCTTTGTGTAGGATCTTTTGTGAGGTGATTTAGAGTCATAGCTAGAGGGGTGAAGTCTTGGCTAAACGAATAGTTTCAATTCCGCATTATATTTGTTTAGCCGGCGCAATTAGTTTTAGAAAGGACTATTCACCCCCCTCTAGTCCCCATCTCGACCCTACAAATGGTATCAAAGCTGTGGTCTCTCATTTAGTGGTCTTAACCGACCCGAGAGGATGGCGACTAGTGGGCTAGATCATGCTTGTTTGAGTGACACACATATTTTTGATGGCACACACTTTGCACAGTGGAAACACCATATGCTTGATCATTTTCGTGCCATGGGACCTAAGGTTTGGTGGGTTGTCACTTTCGTGGTCTCAATCTTGTCATGGACCATAGAAATCTATCCAAAACTTAAAAAGTCTTATTTGATCTTGATTTTAATGCTTATTGTTATTTAATCGATGCTTTAAATTTTGAGTTGCATGACAAGGTGAACATCAAGAGTTCCGCACATATGTTGTGGGAATCCATCAAGCACACCTTCGGTGATGCCTCCACATGGGATGATGGCAAGTTTGAGGATGAGGCATCAAAGGTGGTGGTTGATGAGAGTGATGAGCATGACCACACCTTGGTTGTTGTGGAGAATTGCCCCACCTCATGGTCAAGTGGAGATGATGATGATCGATGCACTCCAAGTCCACTTGACAAGGTTGATGAGGAAGCCACAAGTGATGCAATCGATGATGCTATTCCATGCACACTTGATGGTGAGGATGATGACTATGAGAGTGATGATTCTACATGTTCGTCTACATCACTGGATTGCTCTATGTCACTTTGTGACACCAAGGTACCTTGTGGTGACATAGTTGTCGATTGTGATGATCCAAACTTTGAGCTCATATATAGTCTCATCCATGGTTTAAACAAAGAGTATGCTAAAAACAAGAATTTGGAAAAAGAAAACTCTTTGCTTATGACAACATGTGAACAACAAGAGCATCTACTTTATGTAACTACTTGTTCACATGAGGTGCTAAAATTGGCTCATGAGGAACTTAGTGTTACTCATGATAACTTGGTACAAGATCATGCTTTTCTCACTAAGAAGTTTTCAAATGAAAAATCTAAAGCTAGTGAGAGCTCATCACTTGGGTCAAATGATCAATCAAATATTTGTGCTAACCCTTGTGATGTAGGCAAGAAGAATGTATCCACCTCTTGTGATGATTTACTTGATATATCATACTCTTCACATATAGAGGCTTGTTCTACTTCTATGTCTTGTGAGACTAACCTTTTGAAGGAGAACAAAAAGCTCAAAAAGGAAGTGAAGAACTTGATAGCCAAGATTGAGAGGTGCTACAATTCAAAGTTCACCTTTGAGCAAATCTTGAAGTCTCAAAGATACTATGGTGACAAGCATGGCCTTGGATTTGAGAGGAGAATGACAAAAGCCGAAAAGAAAGGGCAAAGCAAAAGAAGCAAAGAAGATGGAGAGGCTTCAACAAAGGAAGCTTTCTCACCCATGTGCTATCGGTGCCATGAAGTGGGACATCTTGCTAAGGTTTGCCCAAATGAAGAAAAGCTCAAGTTGAAGAAGGAAGAAGAGAGGCTCAAGCATGTCAAGTGCCGCAAGTGCCGCACATGGGGTCATCTCACCTCAAAGTGCCCAACCAAGCAATTGGTGAAGCAACTAGAAGAGCCTCAACCAAAGCAACAAGTTGAGCAAGAAAACAAGCCCCAAGATCAAGTCAAAAAATCCATCTTGATGATAAAGTTGATGACTTGAAGAGATGATGAAGAAGAAAACAAGAAGGGGTGGCAAGGCAAGAGCAAGGCATCCAACTCATATCCAAGATGCCAAGATGATGAGCAAGATTCAAGCTAAGAAAATAAAGTTTGCTCACATCAAGTGCCGTGAATGTGGAGACATGGGACACTTTGCCTCGGAGTGTCCTAACAAGCTTGAGAAGAAGGATCAAGCAACTCATGAGAGGCAAGGCAAGAAGAAGCATCAAATGAGCAAGAAAGAATGAGCTCAACAAAAGAGAAGATGCTACTTATGCCGGGAAAGGGGACACATGGCTCATTCATGTCCCCTAGGTAACGATTCTAAGCCTATTTCAATTGATGATAATAATGTGCTTAGAAAGGATGACAATGGTACCTCTCCGGTTACTATTGCAAAACATCCCGCTACTCATACTAAGGCTTTGCCAAAGTATGCTGCACCTAACTTGAGAGGACCCAAACAAGTTTGGGTACCATCAAAAAGTAGATGATTGTTTGTAGGTACCATGGCATTGGAGGCTTGATTCAATTGAATTCATATTGTTCATCATTTTATTGAGTCAAGTGTTGAAGCTTATTGCTATCTCATCCCAATGCCAAGTCATGATAAGTGAAGTCCAAATGAGCTACAACATACAAGTGTTATAATTCAAGTTGTGGTGATTTATTGGAATATTTGAAGGCTTGCAAAATATCTATGATGAAACTTGCTATATGATGATCTTAGGCTACAAAGGTATATATCTAGTTGATTACATATATTTGGGTGCATATAAGATGATTGAATTGGATTTATATGCATATGTTGCTTGCTATGAGATGCTTGAATGGATTCAATGCTTAGTAGTCAAATTTGAGTTGGTTTGAATGGATATGATCATGAGATGACCTTTAGTATGTGATTTCAATGGAAATATGTTTTATGAGAGTATTCAAACAAGTTAGCATCTATTTTGATTCAAATTGGTGAAGCATAGCTCAATTGCTCAAATCTGTCCACTATTGCAAAATCTGAGCGAGCAGTGATCTTAGCCATGTTTGGATGATCAAATCTTATTGAAATGGCTTGAAATTTGGTATGCATGCTCAATACTTATGATACAAGTTGCTGTAAAAATTTCATGATAATAGAGCAAGGGATACTTCGGTTGTGGAGTGGAACTTGTGAGTTATGTTGCAGCAGTTTTCAGCATGTAATAGTGTGGGAAGGTGCAAAATCTGGTAGCAATCCATAAGGACTTTGAAGCTCAAATTTTTATGACCGCTAGATGACTTAGTTTTGCACATCTCCACCAAATTTCGTGGCATTCCAACATGTACATTGAGAGTTATGGACTATTCTTTGAGATGTACAAAATCTGCCAGAAAAATGACATTTATTGGATTAATCAAGAGTCACTTTGATTGAAAGGTCCTCAAGTTGGAATCTTATTTATAAGTGTTTGAGGTACCTCAGTTTGGTTTTGAATTGAGTTAGAAGCATGACAAGCAATGAGTACAAAAGCCAATGATTTGGGGAGTGTACATTGTACACCTTTGGTACTCAAGTTGGAGATCAAGACCAAGCCCAAGATGGAGAGACAAGTTTGAGTTCAAATAATCATCATATCTCTTCAAGAAGAAAGAAAAGGACTTTAATAAGATCTCAAGATTACTCATCATATCAAGTACATCACTTGGATCAATCAATCAAATTCAATTCAAGTGAGTGTCAAAGATAGTTCTTGGTGAGATCACTTCTCCCTAGAGAGGGGGTGCCGCCCATGAGTGGGATTGACAAGTTAGGATGCTTGGAGAGGCCAACATGGAAGTGATGATCTAGGGATATTCAAGATGCTTAGTTGAAGAAATCAAAAGGGTTGATTAAAAGAAAGCAAGCAATACCCAAGTAGAGAGATAATTTATGCAAATTCAAGTGTTATTCTCTCATGCAAGCGAGGATCAATAATAGAAGCAAGCCAACCACAGCAAGAAGTTCACTTGATCATTAGTGGTTCTATTTCATATGGGTGAAGCATGAAATTCAAATTGGTATATATTGACTTCACCAAGCTATTCAATTAGATTTCACATTGCTATTGCGGAGAGAAATTGGAATCATATTGACTATCCTCTACTCCAAGATAGCAAAGGTATCATTGTAATGTGCATGATCATTTCATCCCTCACTAGTATACGGTTAGTGCATATAGTACATGCTTAATAGGGTCATGCATGACAAATAAAAGTTTTAAATTCATTACCACCGCTATTGCTTGAATGATTATATGATCTTGTGGTTTGTATATGAATGTGTTCATGAGCTAGTGATCCCAAGTACTTGACCTATTTTGGAATGCTATCAAGTGACAAGTACAACATTGGCAAGATAACCCTTCATGAGGTGTGAAGAAGCTTGTCATTGATCAAACCGACTTGGAAGCTAAGGCAATTCATTTTAGTTCAAGTCAACAAGAAAGAAGCTCATGAAAACAATCTAGTTCAAGAATTGGATACAATTGACAAATCTTTTCAAGTGGCTACCACATTGCAAGATATATCATATTCCTTCACGTGGTATGAATGGTGGTTCCACAAGTGATCCTCAACTTTAAGTGATCAATTCAACTCAAGAGAGCTACCCTCACCAACAAGAATTCAAATGGATTGACATATGCTTTGACATAGGGGGAGGTGCCCCACCTCAAGATCAAGGTCAAGGATCCTACAAGTGACATACATGTGGCATTTCTAGGTGGTCTTCATGTTTCCACATGTGTTGTTACAAGTGGTGTCATTCCAACATATGGTAGTGTCCATCAAAAAAATAAAGATTCAAGACTCATCCATCTATCCCTAGTCGCACCCTTTGTATCAAAAGAGGTATACCTTTTATGGAAATTGATGACAAAGGGGGAGAGATTGGAACAAAGATATGAATATGGGGAGTTTGGAAGAGTTTGGAACATGGACATGGACCAAGAGGGAGCAACATTGAAGAATTAAGAAGGATCGAAATTCTTGGACATATGAGAAGCACACAAGTTGGGGGAGCAAGCTCATGAACTTGTTTGATTGCATTTGATATGTGCATATTCATGTGCTTGCTTGCATTTGCATAAGTTTTTTAAATTTTATATGCAATGCTTGTTTGGTGTATGCTAGTTATAGAACTTGATTGATGATATGATAACTAGCATGCATAGGTTGTAGCTAGACATATATATGTTTCATGAAAATCAAGTGCCATTACATATAATGTTGATCTCACATGGTATCTTGAGTTATGATGTATGTCTAGTTACATGGATGATGCTAAGGATGAACTTTAAATTTGCAACTCCGATTGGTATCACACTTCAAAGGTTTATCCTATACACCTTAGCATCACTTTGTAGTGTTAACCCTCTCAAAAGCTTCATATCTATGTATGTGTGCAAACCTTGAATTCAAATCAATTGGGCACACGTATAGGGGGAGTTACCACTACCAAGTCGGGTTTTATGGTGCTTATCCAAATCTTGACATTGAGCTTAAATGTTGGATAAGTGACATGAAATCCAAACTAAGTTAGCAATTTATACTTGTATGAAGTGCTAACTTGGAATTTAATCTTCAAATCCATATCTTTGTTGTTGCCATCAATTACCAAAAAGGGGGGAGATTGAAAGGTCCCTTGTGGTTTTTGGTAATTGAGTGACAACATTAGGTGAACTAATAATGTGTGATTGAGATAATACACAGGAGATTAGTTCACATGTGATGATGTAATGAAGGAGCTTATTGCATATGAGACATGACATGGAGTCATGTGACCGAGATGGTGAAGATCAAGACAAGGCTTGGCTTGATGGACCGGTTGCAAGTGTGAAGGGCAAGTCGAGGCAGTGAAGTGATGGACCGCGAGGCGGTGAAGCTTGGGCTAGACTTGGCGCCGACGGACCGACGCAAACGGTGAAGCGCAAAGTGAGGTCAAGATCGATGGACCAATAGTGTCACGTGATGATATGAAGTGGATCATATCATTTGGTGATCGTGTTGGTGCATGTGTTGCATCGGCACTTGGAGATGGAGCGAATGGAAATGCGCAAGGCAAAGGTATAATCTATAGGGCATATTTCATTTCGCCGATCATGAGGAGCTTAGAGAAGTTTATGACCGGATTTAGGATAGATGGCCATACTATCAAGAGGGGCAAACTTGTTTGCATATCGGTCATCTAGTGCCACTTGTGCGATCTAACTTTGCGATGTGTTAGGATCGAGTGGCGTGGTGAGATCAAGAGAAAATTCCTTTGAAAATGATTGTGAAAATGCTAACACACATGCACATGGTGATGTACACTTGGTGGTGTTGGCACATTTGCAAAGAAGAAGTTGTTTCGGTGTTTCTCGGACACTAGGACTGTTTTGGAGTGGAATACTGCTTTGATCCATTGAGCTTTCGATCAAGTAACCATGTGGGTTGTGTAGCTCTCTGAGTTAGCTTTCCATAGAGTCCAAGATCATCGAAAACGGAGTTCGGATGAAAGAGTTATGGACGTTTGATCGGGCGTTGGTCGGGCTGTCAACAGCGACGGACGCTGAGACTAGCGTAGGACGCGTCTGGCGCGGAGCGCCTGGCGCGTCCGGCACTGTTTGGGGGCTGTTTTGTACAGCGCCTGGCGCGTCCGGCGCTGTTCATTTTGCGTCCGGCGGGTCGGTTGGTTTACACCCTCTCTGGACCGCGTCCGGGGCTGCGCCTGGCGCGTCCGGCGCTGTACAAAAGTGTGCCAACGGCTAGTTGCTCGGGGCTGTTTTGTACAGCGAATGGCGCGTCCGGCAGTAATGCCTGGCGCATCTGGCGCAGTGCAAAAAGTGAGTTCTCGTCCCCAACGGCTAGTTTCTTGGTTTGGGCTATTTATACACCACTTACCCGACTTGTTTTGGGTGCTGAGCACACTTGGGCCTTGGTGGCTTGTGTTGTGGTGCTTGAGAGCCCTCCCACTCACTTGTGATTGATAGTGTTCATCCAAAATCAAAGTGAGGAGTGATTCTAGTGCATTTGCGTTGAGAGATCGCATTCGTGGCACTAGGTGATCGTGTTGCAAGCCGGTGTGCTTGTTTCTCTTGGAGGTTGCCACCTCCTAGACGGCTTGGTGGCAAGAGACTTCGCGAAGCACGCAACGGAGATTGTGCGGTGCTCTGAAGGAGGATTTGTGAGAGGTTCGAGCTCACCTCGCGGGGATCACGAAGAGCATCACTACTAGAGCGTGTCTTTGAGTTACCTCACTTGTGAGTGTGGTGTCTTGCGGTGCCTTGAGAGGCTCACTTGAGAGTGGTGTCTTGCGGTGCCTTACGGGGCGTGCCTTGAGGGGCAAGTGATCGGAGAATCACACCGAAGAACCATCTAGGTGAAACACTAAAGGAACCACCCAAGGTGTTGGTCGACACAACGAGGAGTAAGGGGAAGTTGGCAAGATTCCCGATACCTCGGTAAAAAATCACCGGTGTCAACTTGTCTACTCTTCTCGGTGGTTTTGCATTCTCCACATCACAAGCTTTGTATTTACATTCATATATACCTTGTGCTTGTGCTTGTGGAGTAGCTCTTGCAATTACTAGCTTGTGTAGCTTGTTAGTTGCTTTGCTTAGTTTGTGTAGCTAAGTATTTTGAGCCTTTGGGTTAGGCGTGTGTCGCCTTGTCCTTAGTGCATTGTTGACACCTGTTATAGTATAATATTAATAGTCAACTAAATATGAAATAAGGGCATAAAATGAATATCAACATAGACTAGGGGTATTACTAACATAATTCCACGAGCTTTAGTGATTTATGACTTTCCAGGGACTTAATAGATAATTGCAGAGAATAATGGAGAAGGTTCCGGAATATACAAGGCATATGAAGACCAAACTTGACTGTGAAGCAATTCGACCTGAAAAGTGGACTAAAACATTCTAGAAAGTACCGATAACACCAGAAGGAACCGTGAGGCCGAGGAGAGGCAGGCCACCGGCGGCCGCCAGCCCATTTAGGCCGGCCGCCAGGTGGGTCCCACCTGTCATCCTCTCCTTTCTATGGCGGTTTACCACCGACATTGAGGTTGTATCTACACCGCTGCCAAGGTCGGTTTGATCCAATGGTCATCGCTCATCGCCAAGGCCTATATAAGAAGACCCCTGACCCCAGGGTGAAACCCTAACTCATTCTAATTCATTCTACTTCATTATCTCTCACCGAGAGGTATCCCAAAGTAAGGATAACCTCTCTAAGGGATTAGTGAATTAGAAGAAGATTAGAAGAGGATTAGCTATGTAATTAGAACTAGATTAGCCATGTAATTAGAAGTAGATTAGATCTAACTTAGATCTAATCAAGACTAAAGGAGGGTTGAACTACACTTTGGTTCCGAGATGTCTACAGAGTTTGGTATGTTTCATATCTTATCTTTGGATGACTTGTGATTTATATATTTATCTTCTCTATTTAATCCTATACCTTTCATATATGTTTAAGTATAGTTGTTATATTTTTACATGGGATCTCCGCTCGTATTGAGGGCTCTAGTTATTTGCAGTAGCTAGAGTAGTAATTGATAGTGTAGACTTGGTGTCTAGGCTATTGGTTACCTGAGATTGCACCCAACCCCACGGATAGTTTGTGGTAGCCCTGTGGTGACAGCCCCGATGGACGATGTATTCCACCACGTTGAGTTATTTGCGTAGCTTTAGTAGGATTATCCTTGTTCTGTTGAGTTGTGGAATAGACAGACAAAAGTTGTCGTTATGCGACCTTCCGACAAGAGTCCATGAAGAAAAGAAGAAAGATTAAAGAACCTGTGGTGCCCGATCATTCAAGATTCATCACACATTGGAACCCTGCTATCTCAAGGTATGTATTTAAATATATATTATTCTAACCATATGTAGATTGAAGAAGAAGTCGCCGTCACAAGAATTTAATGCACACATCTCAAGTGACGTACATAGAAGCTGCACACCATGGTAAGTATGATTAAAAGGTGAGATAATCTTGACTATAAATTAACTAAGTAGTTATCATTTAATTTCTTGCATTGCATGTTTACTTGATCAACTCATGCATTCACTCCGCTTAGTCTATGTTTTCTCATAAGTAGATCCACTGCATGTTTAATTCCTTGCATACATTCGTGTAGTTTGCATCTAAAAAAAAAAAAAAATCCTCACTTGATCATGCTCTTTTATCTCTATCTGATAAATCTATATAGTACTTTGATGCTACCTTTGCTTACTATAGCATGCTTTGGTTTGGAAATATTGTCTAAGGGTATTTCTAAAGGTTTTTAAATTAAGCGTGGTGCTTAGGTTAAAATATCTTCCTTAATTGAATTAGACATGGAGTCTAGTTTGGTTATTGAACTAAAAATTGCTTGTGTAGACATTGGTTATTGTGTTGGACTAACCCCTGCAGAAAATTCTCAAATCCAATTCGGGTAAGTCAAGAGATGAACTCAGATCAGAGATGAAGCAAGGCATATGATGAACTCCAACCTTGTGCAAAAGACACAGCTCATTCATCATTGATGGGAGAATTGTAAGTGTCAAATATCATTCATTTTGTCTTTTGCTACAAGTTACCTTTGCCTTGATCCTCATGCTAGAGTGTAGCTGCAAATAAAATGAGTTATAAGACATGAGAAATAAAATCTGTGCTAAGTATAATCAAAGAACCATCTTTTCATTAGCATAGATGAAATCTTATGAACTTTGGACAACACCCTGCTTCAACCATGTTGTATTTTCCTCGGATATGTGTCCACTAACGTTGTGCAGGAAAGGATCTATGCTATGTCTATTCAATGAAGAAGAGTGTCACACAACATGATATAAAAGAAAAAGCTCTCACTCAAAAAGAAGTGGATGGACAAAGCAACAGGGGTCATAAGAACATCAAAGACAGGTAAGTGAATATAAATCTCATATTTGTATATAGCTTGTCTTGTGTTCTCTTTTAAAATAAAAATAAAAATAAAAATCTGAGCAGATGAAAGCTCATGCTAAAGAAAACAACAATAACATGTTCCTAGGGACGAGTTCCCTTCGGGTATTTTTGGTCACTAACCTTGCGAAACAAAGGATGAACAATGTCTAAGGACATGGTGATTGCAACACACGATTAGGGACGGTCCAGCATTCACAAGTGCTGAGTGACAGGAAAGCTCAAGCATGGGGGAAGAAGGTCGACTCCTCTAAAGATCATCTGACATTACTCTTTCTCTACTCAAGCTTCCATCACTCCGACATGCTGGTTTGCAATCCCTTTACTCACAATTACTTTATCTCTTTAAAGTTTGAATGGTTAATAGATGTCATGCATAAAAATCAAACTTAAGATTTCATAAAATTTCCCACTAGAGAGAAAAATAATAGTGAGCATATGCTAATTAAAATATCCAACCAAACTTTGACTAGCATAAAAGCAACCTTTAGCTCCATGACAATTCTACCCTTGTTTGAAATTACTTGTATATTCCTTCGGGTATATGTTGTCAACTAATATTGCAGGAATAAAATCATGAGAGGAGCAAAAGGTTCAAGCACAATTTAAAGGAAAGAAAGAAAGGACGATACAATAAAGGAGACAAGTGAGGAGCAAGATACACAAGAGGCCAAAGAAGGAAAGCTTCGAGCAGAAGAAAAGGACCACCACAAGGTGTTACGCTGTCACACTCCAATAATAAGGTAACATCTTGAGGTAAGTTGTCATTAATTAAGCTTTATCTTAATTATGGCTTGTTCATAAATAAAGAACTAAACATGTTGGAATAACAACCTTGCTTGATTTAGCTTTATTAGCTGAGCATGTTTTGTTTCTTTAGTTGTTCCTATCACCACTTTCTTGATCTCTTAGTCCTCATCTTATAAGCGAATTTTGCTTACCTTGTTTTGAAAGAACATAATCATAATCATGCTTTTGGTGTTTAGATAAGAAAACCCTCCAAGAGTCATTAAGTTTGTTTTGTTATGATGAAAGTTTTTAACCACAAATAATCATGCTTAATCTTCTGATCTTGTCACCCAAGTTAGGTTTAAGAAAAGTGTATAATAAATCAACTCTATATTGTCCGATGTGCCTATGGTTAGAGAAGAATGTATGAAGTTTTGGTTCTATTGGTGTTTTTCCACCAATAGATCCCAAGCACTTGATCTCTACCATGACTTTGCAAGCGTGACACACTTTGAGCAAAAAGGTGGAGTAGCCTATCGGTCTCTCCAAAATTCAACAAGTGAATGTCTTACAAGCATGCACACTAAACAAGGCGTTGCCTACATTAATGTTTCACTTCAACTCATAAGGCAAAAGAACATGGGTGACGTTGTCCTTCACCATTTCATGGAGCACAACCGTCAAGATCGGGTGATTCGCTCAAGGAAACAACAAGGTAAGAAGTCTTGTTCGAGAGGACTTAAAACATTGAACCCTCGCCGAAAGGTAACTCGGTAGTTATCCATATTTAATTATTAGCATTGCATCTCAAATTACATATCATATTTATCTTTTTGCATCTTGCATTAGCATATTTATTTCCTTACATTGCATAATCATTTTCCTTTAGCATATTTAAATTTTTGCATTAGCATTGTATTGAAAAATTCTCAAGCCCCATGTGAATAATCTTATGGCGTATAACAACCCATAAAGATATTCACCGTGGTGGCACAAAAAATAATTATGCATTCATCTAGTTGCATTTGCATCATAGTTCTTTGCATACATACAAAATTATAAAACTCCAAAACTAATTAGAAGAAAAATCGTGCTGAAGTTCTATCTGGAATAATCATGATTCATCTTGAAAATCTTTAGACACATGGAGCCTATGTGGCAAACCACTAACGCTTAATCAAGTTCCACTAGCTTTGTTGTCTATTTGAGTTCAGCGAGGATTTAAAGGGAGAAAGACATGATAGGCCGACTTCATCGTCACTATCTACCTCAACTTCCACAAACCCGACACTCCAATCCAAATTGGGGAGAGCACCCCCTAAGTTATCACGATAAGTATCTCTACTACTATATTTATATTACTATTATTATTAGCTAATATTTAGGATTGCTTAGTTTGCTAAGAGTATAGTTCATAAAATCGTTTAAAGAGTTTTTAGTAGAGTGTGATCTTTAAAGTGTGAATATAAACAAATAAATAAGAGTGTACAAGAAGTTTTATTTTCCATCAACATAAAATAATCTCTGAAGATAAATCTCATGCATGGAGATGATGAATAGTTGCTCGCCGTAATTCCTTTTCAGTACCTAGCTTTCAAGATTAATTTACCTTGAACCTGAAACCTATGGGTTGCAAATTGCTTGCTCTAAGGTCTAGGTAATTGACGGATATGATATATGAGAGTCCGAGCTGCTATTGATCTTACTCCTAGTGATACTAGATTTACGAGATTTATTTTGAAAATATAAAAGTGCACATGATAAGTTCTTGTGTGACAAGAGTGTGAACCTCCTACCACAGCCATATATACATGCTATTTAGAATAGGAAAACCTTTTGATTTATATATAGGCTGCTTGCTTTGCATTGAGTTTGTTCGATCTTTGTTGACTCTTAGAAACTTATCATGCTGATCATGTACACTCCACTTTATTCCGCTATATCCACTCTACTTATCCACCATATATATATCACTATCATTTCACTCTAGCCAACAAAAATGTTCTATTCCTATTACGGGAGAGAGCAACTAAAAATATTTCCTACCCATTCATTGCTAGCTAATATCTTACAAAAGCTCCATTGCATTTATTTATCTCTCACAAATATTGCAAAAAGAGATTTGGGTTGTAGACTATTCTTTAAAAAAAAAAGAGAGAAAAAAGGGAGATGAAAAATAGACAAAAGTCCTACGGGCGAGTAGAGCCTACCTCCCTAAGAAAAGAGATGAAAAATAAAAAAGTGTTCGAGGGCTTAGTAGAGCCCACATCTCTAAAATAAAGATGAAAAATGGAGAAGTGTCCGAGGGTGAGTAGAACCCACATCTTTATAGAGAGGAAATAATGCACAAAAGTCTAGGACCAGCAGAGTCCACCTCTCTAAAATAAAGAAAGAAAAAGCTACGTTCCCAGATTCTCTACAAAAATTCAAAAAAGAGAGATAATTCCTTAAGGAGCATGAGTAAGATATTCCTCATCTATTTATTCTACTCTATTATATTCTCTATATTCTATCCACCATACACATGCACCACTTGATCAGTGTGATTTGTAACTTTGGATCCATTGCTTGAATTTACAATATATGTTTAGTAAGTAAGTTTAGTTTTCTCCTACCTATGAACTCCACATATAAGCTTTAGATATAGGATGAGAGAAAAGAAAGTATAAAGTGCTATTGCCTAAGTTAAAAATATTACATCTTATGAGAGACAGGGCAACATTACTTTATTACCTAAGAGAGGATCCACAAATACCACAAATGAGAGAGTAGAGAGTGTCACACCGAGAACTTTGAGTTTTATTTGAAAATCAAAAAAACTCCGTAAGGACAGTTGATCAAAAGAGTTTGAAATATAGTGTTCGACTTGATCGTTCTATCTTTCAATTGCTCATGATTGAAGAAAAAGTTATAAGCTCCAAAAGGTAAGAGGTATATGAGTAAATTGAAGATTTGAAAAGTTTATTTATCCGAGAGAAATTTTGTTTGAAAGCATGTGTACTTTTAAGGTGTGAAAGCATTGTAGCAACCCTGATCCATTGTTAAGATTGGCTTTGCTAGGGACTAGCAAAGGGTAAGCTTGGGGGGAACTTGTTGACACCTGTTATAGTATAATATTAATAGTCAACTAAATATAAAATAAGGACATAAAATGAATATCAACATAGACTAGGGGTATTACTAACATAATTCCACGAGCTTTGGTGATTTATGACTTTCCGTGGACTTAATAGATAATTGTAGAGAATAATGGAGAAGGTTCCGAATATACAAGGCATATGAAGACCAAACTTGACCGTGAAGCAACCTCGATCCGAAAAAGTGGACTAAAACATTGTAGAAAGTACCGTGAGAACACCGTAAGGAACCGGAGGCCGAGGAGAGGCAGCCACCGGCGGCCGCCAGGCCCATTTAGGGTCGGCCGGGTGGGTCCCACCTGTCATCCTCTCCTTTCTATGGCGGTTTACCACCGATATTGAGATTGTATCTACAGCGTTGCCAAGGTCGGTTTGATCCAATGGTCATCGTTCATCGCCAATGCCTATATAAGAAGACCCCCGACCCCCGTGGTGAAACCCTAACTCATTCTAATTCATTCTACTTCATTATCTTCACCGTAGAGGTATCCCAAAGTAAGGATAACCTCTCTCTAAGGGATTAGTGAATTAGAAGAAGATTAGAAGAGGATTAGCTATGTAATTAGAACTAGATTAGCCATATAATTAGAAGTAGATTAGATCTAACTTAGATCTAATCAAGACTAAAGGAGAGTTGAACTACACTTTGGTTCTGGAGATGTCTACGAGTTTGGTATGTTTCATATCTTATCTTTTGGATGACTTGTGATTTATATATTTATCTTCTCTATTTAATCCTATACCTTTCATATATGGTTAAGTATAGTTGTTATATTATTACATGGGATCTCCGCTCGTATTGAGGGCTCTAGTTATTTGCAAAGGGCTAGAGTAGTAATTGATAGTGTAGACTTGGTGTCTAGGCTATTGGTTACCCGAGATTGCACTCAACCCCACGGATAGTTTGTGGTAGCCCCAGTGGTGACAGCCCTGATGGCCGATGTATTCCACCACGCTCGGGTTGGTGTTTGTAGGATCAGAAGTCGGACCTTCCTAGCCCCCTTCTCATCCCTGTCTGTGGCTAGTGCTCTGATGTCCCAAAGTGTAATAGTGTAATTGCTATCATAGAACCTTAGTAATAGAGAAGTGCATAGGAACCTTGAACTCTCTTTGATCTCTTGATTAGTTTAGTTATTCTTTAACATTTTAGGTAGTTTATTTTTATTTTATGATACTTATCCTTTAACATTTACCCCCTCACTATAGTCTAGTGGTTTGCTAAGTTAGTAGATGCATGATTGTGGTTTATTTGAATCTCTAGCCAAAGCTTCCCTGTGGATACGATACTCTAGAATACTCATCCTAGGGAAAAGCTACAATGGTAGGTGTTCTCAGGCGCTGCGTAATTCTTCATATTCTTTTTTAGCACTTAACAAATGCCAACATGCATCTAGTGAGCTTAGGTTTGGCTTTGTGCTTTTGCTCATTTGAATTGTGTAGGAGCTCACCATTGTTTGAAGTACTAGTGCATAGGTTTGTGTGACCTTGCCATAAAAAGGGTTAGGAGCTCAAGCTAGGCTTATCACCTCATTTGCTTTGTGTAGGATCTTTTGTGAGGTGATTTAGAGTCATAGCTAGAGGGGTGAAGTCTTGGCTAAATGAATAGTTTCAGTTCCGCATTATATTTGTTTAGCCGGCGCAATTAGTTTTAGAAAGGACTATTCACCCCCCCCTCTAGTCCCCATCTCGACCCTACAACTGCCCCTCGGGGGAGATCGCGTTGGTCAACGCCGTGTCTCTAGCGGCGCTGGTGGGCACGGCCCGTGAGGTGGGCTATGTTGCGGAGTTAACTTTGCCGTGAGCCGCCATATGCCCACGACAAAGAGGGGCTCAACGCCGTTTAGGATTTACCTTTTTCGTGAGCATTGACGGGTTGGCTCACGGGAAAGGAGGCGACGCCGCCACCGTAGCACCCCCCGGGTCAACTTTCCCGTGAGCCGGGGGCTCACGAAAAAGCCTGCCGTGAGCCCCACATTTGGCTCACGGAAAAGATTCTTTCCCGCTCGGTTTATGCCGTGAGCGTCGCTCCACGGGAAAGGACGCGAGTCCGTAGTGGTTGGTGGCGCGCTGAAGCGGGCAACACCTCTGCCATCCGCCGCTAGTGGGGGAGGCACTGGACAACCTTGTAGAAGCCTACCATTGTCGAGCTTCCCCTCGTGAAAGCGGTGGTCGTGGGCCGTGGGAGGACATTGGGAAAGCGGTGGTCGCGGGCCAACGGAGGCCGTTGGGCGCGACGGGGGCTCGAATCTGGTGGCCCCTAGGTGCACGGAGGTCGCCGGGCACTTTTGCGGTGCGCTGCGTGTCGCGCCATGAGGACGCCACTCCGCACGGCGACGCGACGCGGCCAGCGTCGCCAAGCCCTGTTCGGGCTACCTTTCCTCGCCATACCTGTGGTGATTGGGAGCTCTGCATCCGCAACGCCGCTGCCGCTGGGCCACAAACAATGGCCGCTGGGAGCGACATGGGAGACGCGCTTAGGGGCCGCGTGGCGGTCCGGGACGCCCTCTTCCTCCCCATCGAAGCTCATGTATGCGGCGAGACGGATACACGACGGTGAGCTGCAGTTCCTGTGAACACATGACTGGGTGAAAACCGAGCTACTGAAAAAAAAAAAGTTGACAACGCTTTCCTTTCTTTCTGATTTACTAAATGAACAACATAAAATATATGCAGTTAATGTCAGTTGCTCCCGATCATAGATCCGTGGTAGCAATACCATAGCTGCCTTCTCATGAGTCATGAACTACGTACTAGGATTCCATTCCATCAGGGCATAGTAGTTTCCAGTGCGCAGAGTCTTTTGACATGCTTCCATTGGTTACATACTATTCCATCCTACTGTAATAAAACCTGTGGCGGATAATCCAGGGTATGTCCATCTAGCCGAAAATCTAATATACAATACTGTATAATCCAATACAGATTTTGATAAAAGGTTCAGTTGTTATAAAAAAAAAAATTCTAAACGGTTCCATATGTAAGCAGAAGACAACTTCTTCATGCCTCAGGTTCCTATAACAGCACACCAAACACAGAAAACATGCGCAAATTAGGCTGTGACTTGATGTTAAGGTAGCACAGTAGTAGTAATAAACTATATGGAAATGAGAAGATCCATAACATCGCCATCAAGACCGTGTCTTTATATTTGGTTTTTCCATCCTCTTAATGAAACACCAGTGAATGATCCGATCGCGAAAAAAATCCATAATATTCAGATATTGAATCATACACTGATAATTTGACAGGTGCCTGCACAATCTCATCAGTATCCTTAAATGATAGGGACTTTAGGTTAGGAACTCACCATCGGGCCGCCTTCCAGAGCGTCGTCCGCGCTCTGTCGAGATGCACCTCGTCGGGGTCGGCGTCGGTCGGAGCATCCGGGCGGGCCGGCTCCTGGTCGGCGCCGTAGGTGCGCGAGGTGGATTGTCTCTGGTATGTTGCCATGGGCTTTTTAGCCGCTGGTCCTTAAAATTATGAGTAGTATTCCCCGTAGCTAGCGATGAAAACGGATCGGATACTAACGGATATCACTCATATTATATTTGTTTTCATATTTCTATCGGATTCGATTCGACACGGATAGGGTCCGAATACACATACGGATACGGATTGTCTCGATGCTACGGATACGAATAATAAGTATCGAATACGGTCTGAAACGGATTCGAGAATGTCGAATACAAATATCTATTCGGATATTGAGTAAAAGCAACATGCTCATGGGTTATTTATGACGCCGCGGATCGCCGACCACCGGCGCCGGCGGAACGAACACGTGTTGTTGGTATAGAATCTATTGGGCGTCCAAAGTGGCCGTGGTCGGTGGGTTGTGGCGTGTGGGCATGTGCATCACGCCGGCCTTCGACTATGTGAGGCAAAGTTTTTTTCTCCCACATCGGCTACGAGACCGGAGCGAAATGAGGGGTAGGACACCGTGCAACGAATTGCTTTGTTGGCCGGCTCTCTTCGGATACAAACCGTTTTTCGCAGGCCGGATATATCCGATAAATTACCGGATTATCCCATATCCGGGGATAATCATGATATCATATTTGTATTTGGTTCCATCTAAGATATCCGTATTTGTATCCGTATTTGAAAAATATGCGGATATCTGTATAAATATCTAAATTTAGTTCACATTTGTTCGGTCGAACGGACGGTCGAATAAATATCCGTACCATTTTCATCCCTACCCGTAGCCCGTAGGAGAACCGGATCGCCGCTGTCCTTACGAAACCCAAACAAAGAAAAGACCTTTCGAAACTGAAAAAAAAAAAGGAGCGAAGCCCAACCTCAAAAGGCCCATGATATTTCAGCCCAACTCCGACCAGGCAGCGGTCCACAGTAGCCCACTGGACCTAACGCGTTCAAAGAGCATTTTCTCATAGTTTCTTATCCTTTATTTTTTTTTTTTCTGCTCTCAACTTTGCATTGACGACACCTTGTGCTGGTTGAAAAATCTTAAGACTTTTTTTTAGTCTATATCTAGGATTCAACATTATGTTTTGTGAGCAACTGCTGTGAGTTGCATTTCAAGTCCAGGACTCGAAACCGTGGGCAGTGTTCTACCTAGCTTTGGCACAACCCCTATTTTTGTTAAATTGTGCTAGTGAGTTCGAAATGCATTTGTTTCGATTAAAGCAAATTCACTATACTCCGCTGACCACCTCATGATTTGCAAACACACGGATTGGACAGAGCATTTGGTATTCCCTCTATTAAATATATAGATGATGTTTTCAATATATTAAGAAATTGAGCCGTTGTTGGTTGTTTCTTCAGTAACTTAGTATTTGAGAGGGGTAGGAAATAGTTCACTATGGACAAATATTTTATGATGTGTTATTTGAAAGATAACACTAAAAATAACATGAACTTGTTCTTTAATCAAGAAGATACAAATCTCAAATCCAATCAACAAACAAATGAGTGCTGCAAGCAAACTTTTGATGAACGAAAGGATAGTAAGCGCTGGTCATATCGTCTCGCATGGGTGGTTGCCTTGCCTAATATAATTGTCATGCTTTCCATGCGGGCGCTGATTGGGTGTTGCCAAATATAGATTGCATGTGTGAGGAGACTGATTAGGTGTTGCCAAATATAGATTGCATGTGTGAGGAGACTGATTGGGTGTTGCCAAATATAGATTGCATGTGTGAGGAGACGCGTGGGAAGAGGGTGCAGGATCGCACGGAGGAGGTGAAAGGTGAGGCGAAATTTTTACCGCACCAAATGAAAGTCTTCTTTTTGTTCTTTTTATGTTGTAGAGATATCTAGGATTTTTAAAAAAGAATCTTCAAGAGGTATTTCTATTTACTTTTAGAAAATTAAAAAGTTCTTCCATGTTTGGTTTCCTAGGGACCTTTTTTAGTCCCAAAAGTCCTACCAAACACGTCGGTGATTTCTGAGATGGGTCGGGTGATTTCTGAGATGGGTCGGAGGGTTCGCTGATTAGTTTCTTTCTCGAGGACTTAACATACCTCCAAGTTATTAGACTCTCGCCAGTATCACATTTAATAGTCTAATCATAAATCAAAGTATACTTATTTTGTATTATACCTTAATACATTTGTATGAAAATTTAGTTAAAATATTGTAGTTTTTTCTGATGTAGTGGCAGTACGGAACTGCCCACCAGCAGTTACCAAACGGATCCAGCCAACCAACAAGCAGACCCAAAGCCAGATCGAGCAAAGCCAAGAGGAGCGAAAGAACGGGGAAGGAGAGAGCCAGAGAGGAAAAGGGGAGAAGAAAGGAGGGGGAGACAAGAACAAAACACTTACGGAGTACAGAGCTGATTACTCATTATTCGGCGCACTTTTCATATGACTTTTTTCCCTGTACAAAAAAAAAAAAAAAGGGTCGAAGCTAAAGTTGATGTGTAGAATAATAAGGCCTGTCGGGCTTTTGAAAATGGGAGTAGGGAGGAACAATACAAGCTAGTTAACAATTTAGCGGTTGCAGCTGAGCTTACAGCTGGACCGTGGAAAAACAATTGCCTGTTGTTCCCGACTCCCCAGGGCCACCTACCCCAGCTCTTGTTGCGTTTGTGTTCTCCATTGAACTTTCATTTCTGCACTATAGTAGCCTCTTCCTCTCCACTCCGGTTGATCCGCCTCCTACGCCTCTGTCGGCGCTGCCGCAAGCTTCGGGTGCCTTCCGTCATGCTGGAGATCACCGGAGCTGTTACTGCTTACTGTTCTCCGACGCTGTAAGGCCGGTCGACCACCACACCACGCCAGGATTATTGTGACTCGTGAGTTCCCCAACCTCAGGCCCCATTTTTTCTTTTTCTTTTTTTTTTTTCGAAATCATGTGTATGCGTGTGTTGTCGTCGTTTGGCCATGGACGATCGAGGGGTTGTCCCTTAGCATGTGCAGTGGCGGAGCTAGAACAAATTTGAGAGGGGTACAGCTTGTTTTATGGGTGTAAGAATCTTGAAATTGTGGGTGCAAATATGGTGAAAATTTACCTTTTTTTTCATAGTTTTTTGAAATTTTTATGGGTGCGGCCGCACCCACTACACATAGTGCATGTGTGGTGAGTCACCGGGCATAGCCTCCAAATTCTATAGGCCTCCAAATATAGTACATACAATATATAGCTAAGTTGTAAGCACAACAATAGCTTAAGCTTTGGTCCATTAGCACTCACGGCAGCAATGCAGCCTAATAAAAAAATAATTCTATAGCCGGCTAGAACATCGTTTAGTTTCCCATGGTCACACAAACATGTTCGTCTCCACCGTCCTATCGCCGTATAGCCCTGATAGCCTATATGTCGCCGTCCCCAACCGTGTTTCAGATCGAAAGCGTCCGAGTGACGAGCGTGACGGCTGATGGCAACAACGAGCGAGGAACGATTATTAATGATTCTTTTTTTTTACAATTCATTTACAATCATAGCGCCGTGTAGTGGGTCTATCTCTAAATTTTTTTTTGATCTTTTCATCTAGACGTCTACTTAGAACAATGTTCAACGATTGAAGCCATGTCTTTTGTAAATCGATCTATAAAATTTGAATCAGGGTTGGCAAAAGTGTAAGGAAAACAAAGAATAGAGGAATTAGTTCAATCTTAGAAAAGAGTGCGCTATGAATAAGTTTATTACAAAACCATCACAAGTTGACATTTTAGCACAAAAGGACACTAAAAGAGACCTACCAATTTAGAAGGAGCTAAGGACATTTGTTCCATAAGATTTTCTTCAATATTCTATAATAGAATTCTATTAAATGATAGAGTGTTTTGCTTCATCTATAAATTATGCAACATAGGTATCATTCTTTATATAGCTTATTGCAATGTAGTATACCATATCGTAAATCTTATTTTCGCTATATTTTTTTCAAGCTAGTAGGGCTCATTTTGTATTTTCGCATGGGGCCTCGGATTTCGCCGGGACGGCCAAACATGGCAGAGGAGGAGATCACCCAAGGGCGCCGGAACGGCGGCGCTGGACGGCGCCCGTCCCGCCGTGTGGGAGCACTTCACCCGCTTCATAGCTGCCGATGGCAAGGACAAAGCTCGGTGCAAGCGGTGCCATCCGGTGCTCGGCGCCGCCACCAAAAGCGACACGAGCAGCCTTTGGGGGCACGCCAAGATATGCAGTGAACGTGATGGAGTGCGCCGTGAACTGCACCAAACACAAGCGGCGGCGCCCGGCGCCGCCGCCACCGCTGCCACCCTTTGCCTTTGCTCGGTCACACTCGGTGAATCATCATCAAACCATGGGACCGGCAAAGAAAGAAGAAGAAGAAGAAGAAGAAGAAGAAACCAATAATGGAGATCTGCTCGAATGATCGAGTTGAATGAACGCGACGGAGTCGCCGTGGAACTCGCACCAAACACATGCGCCGCCGCCGCCGCCGCCGCCGCCGCCGCCGCCATCGCATTGCCGCCGCCGCCATCACCCCGCCGCCGCCCTTTCCCTTTGCTCGGTCATGCTCAGGCTGAATCATTGAACCATGGGACTGGCCTTAAAGAAGAAGAAAAAGAAGAAACAACAGTTGCCGCCATGGGAGATCTGGCTCGAATGATCGCGTTGAATGAACGCGACGGAGTGCGCCGTGAACTGCACCAAACACGAACACCGCCGCCGCCGCCACCGCTGCCGCCCTTTGCCTTTGCTCGATCATGCTCGGCTGAATCATCAAACCATGGGAGTGGCCTTAAAGAAGAAGCAACAGTTGCCATCATGGGAGATCTGGCTCGGATGATCGCGTTGAATGAACACGACGGAGTCTTGCCGCGAACCGCACCAAACACAGGCGCCGCCGCCACCACTACCTGTTAGTGTAATCTTGGCATTAGAGTATTGCATGTTTACATTGTTAATTGCATGTAGAAAATAAGTGTGAGATGGTCCATGTGATGTGGGCCTTCGGCTAATGTTGGCGTGTGAATTGATGCATGGAAGGAGTAGAGGAATGGCCTGAATTGGTCGGGTGAGGATGGGTGCATGCACGAGATGTGTCAAGGGCCATTAGTGACCAAAGGAAGAGGTCATTCCTTAAGTTTTGCATGGTGTGAGTTATGGCTAAGTGAATTGGCCGGTTGTTATCCTTGCATGTACATAGTTGTTGAGTCTATATATTAATGGAAAAGGACGAGAGTTGTGTGGCTTGCGTCAACAAAATGTGTCTCTATTTTGATGGTTCTTGTGAGTTCATCCATGAGAGTTTGTGAGTGTTTGTGATAAACACTTACGGAGTGAGGGAGCGATTCCCATAGTTAGGGAGAGATTTCCAACAATTGGCATCAGAGCCAGGGTGGCTAGGGTGTTCCAGGTTTGCGATGTCGGACGACGAATCTTCACCGAGCAAAGCCATGTCTACACTTCTTGCAAAGGCTTCAAGCGATGATGAGTCTGGCTCTCCCGTGAATGGTGATGACAAGATTAATGAGGAGATTGTTAGTGTTTAATCTTGTCATTGGAGCATTGCATGTGAATGGTGATGCCAAGATTAGGGGTGATTGTTAGTGTAATCTTGGCATTAGAGTATTGCATGTTTACATTGTTAATTGCATGTAGAAAATAAGTGTGAGATGGTCCATGTGATGTGGGCCTTCGGCTAATGTTGGCGTGTGAATTGATGCATGGAAGGAGTAGAGGAATGGCCTGAATTGGTCGGTGAGGATGGGTGCATGCACGAGATGTGTCATGGGGCCATTAGTGACCAAAGTGAAGAGGTCATTCCTTAAGTTTTGCATGGTGTGAGTTATGGCTAAGTGAATTGGCCGGTTGTTATCCTTGCATGTACATAGTTGTTGAGTCTATATATTAATGGAAAAAGGACGAGAGTTGTGTGGCTTGCGTCAACAAAATGTGTCTCTATTTTGATGGTTCTTGTGAGTTCATCCATGAGAGTTTGTGAGTGTTTGTGATAAACACTTACGGAGTGAGGGAGCGATTCCCATAGTTAGGGAGAGATTTCCAACAATTGGCATCAGAGCCAGGGTGGCTAGGGTGTTCCAGGTTTGCGATGTCGGACGACGAATCTTCACCGAGCAAAGCCATGTCTACACTTCTTGCAGTGGCTTCAAGCGATGATGAGCTGGCTCTCCTGTGAATGGTGATGACAAGATTAATGAGGAGATTGTTAGTGTTTAATCTTGTCATTGGAGCATTGCATGTGAATGGTGATGCCAAGATTAGGGGGTGATTGTTAGTGTAATCTTGGCATTAGAGTATTGCATGTTTACATTGTTAATTGCATGTAGAAAATAAGTGTGAGATGGTCCATGTGATGTGGGCCTTCGGCTAATGTTGGCGTGTGAATTGATGCATGGAAGGAGTAGAGGAATGGCCCGAATTGGTCGTGTGAGGATGGGTGCATGCACGAGATGTGCTGCGGGCCATTAGTGACCAGTGAAGAGGTCATTCCTTAAGTTTTGCATGGTGTGAGTTATGGCTAAGTGAATTGGCCGGTTGTTATCCTTGCATGTACATAGTTGTTGAGTCTATATATTAATGGAAAAAGGACGAGAGTTGTGTGGCTTAAGTCAACAAAATGTGTCTCTATTTTGATGGTTCTTGTGAGTTCATCCATGAGAGTTTGTGAGTGTTTGTGATAAACACTTACGGAGTGAGGGAGCGATTCCCATAGTTAGGGAGAGATTTCCAACAATTGGCATCGAGAGCGGGGTGGCTAGGGTGTTCCAGGTTTGCGATGTCGGACGACGAATCTTCACCGAGCAAAGCCATGTCTACACTTCTTGCAAAGGGCTTCAAGCGATGATGAGCTGGCTCTCCTGTGAATGGTGATGACAAGATTAATGAGGAGATTGTTAGTGTTTAATCTTGTCATTGGAGCATTGCATGTGAATGGTGATGCCAAGATTAGGGGTGATTGTTAGTGTAATCTTGGCATTAGAGTATTGCATGTTTACATTGTTAATTGCATGTAGAAAATAAGTGTGAGATGGTCCATGTGATGTGGGCCTTCGGCTAATGTTGGCGTGTGAATTGATGCATGGAAGGAGTAGAGGAATGGCCTGAATTGGTCAGGTGAGGATGGGTGCATGCACGAGATGTGCTGCGGGCCATTAGTGACCAAAATGAAGAGGTCATTCCTTAAGTTTTGCATGGTGTGAGTTATGGCTAAGTGAATTGGCGGTTGTTATCCTTGCATGTACATAGTTGTTGAGTCTATATATTAATGGAAAAAGGACGAGAGTTGTGTGGCTTGTGTCAACAAAATGTGTCTCTATTTTGATGGTTCTTGTGAGTTCATCCATGAGAGTTTGTGAGTGTTTGTGATAAACACTTACGGAGTGAGGGAGCGATTCCCATAGTTAGGGAGAGATTTCCAACAATTGGCATCAGAGCCAGGGTGGCTAGGGTGTTCCAGGTTTGCGATGTCGGACGACGAATCTTCACCGAGCAAAGCCATGTCTACACTTCTTGCAAAGTGGCTTCAAGCGATGATGAGTCGGCTCTCCTCAGAATGGTGATGACAAGATTAATGAGGAGATTGTTAGTGTTTAATCTTGTCATTGGAGCATTGCATGTGAATGGTGATGCCAAGATTAGGGGTGATTGTTAGTGTAATCTTGGCATTAGAGTATTGCATGTTTACATTGTTAATTGCATGTAGAAAATAAGTGTGAGATGGTCCATGTGATGTGGGCCTTCGGCTAATGTTGGCGTGTGAATTGATGCATGGAAGGAGTAGAGGAATGGCCTGAATTGGTCGGTGAGGATGGGTGCATGCACGAGATGTGTCTTTGCGGGCCATTAGTGACCAAAGAAGAGGTCATTCCTTAAGTTTTGCATGGTGTGAGTTATGGCTAAGTGAATTGGCCGGTTGTTATCCTTGCATGTACATAGTTGTTGAGTCTATATATTAATGGAAAAAGGACGAGAGTTGTGTGGCTTGCGTCAACAAAATGTGTCTCTATTTTGATGGTTCTTGTGAGTTCATCCATGAGAGTTTGTGAGTGTTTGTGATAAACACTTACGGAGTGAGGGAGCGATTCCCATAGTTAGGAGAGATTTCCAACAATTGGCATCGAGAGCCGGGTGGCTAGGGTGTTCCAGGGTTTGCGATGTCGGACGACGAATCTTCACCGAGCAAAGCCATGTCTACACTTCTTGCAAAGTGGCTTCAGCGATGATGAGTGAGTCTCCTGTGAATGGTGATGACAAGATTAATGAGGAGATTGTTAGTGTTTAATCTTGTCATTGGAGCATTGCATGTGAATGGTGATGCCAAGATTAGGGGTGATTGTTAGTGTAATCTTGGCATTAGAGTATTGCATGTTTACATTGTTAATTGCATGTAGAAAATAAGTGTGAGATGGTCCATGTGATGTGGGCCTTCGGCTAATGTTGGCGTGTGAATTGATGCATGGAAGGAGTAGAGGAATGGCCTGAATTGGTCAGGTGAGGATGGGTGCATGCACGAGATGTGTCAAGGGCCATTAGTGACCAATGAAGAGGTCATTCCTTAAGTTTTGCATGGTGTGAGTTATGGCTAAGTGAATTGGCCGGTTGTTATCCTTGCATGTACATAGTTGTTGAGTCTATATATTAATGGAAAAAGGACGAGAGTTGTGTGGCTTTAAGTCAACAAAATGTGTCTCTATTTTGATGGTTCTTGTGAGTTCATCCATGAGAGTTTGTGAGTGTTTGTGATAAACACTTTACGGAGTGAGGGAGCGATTCCCATAGTTAGGGGAGAGATTTCCAACAATTGGCATCGAGCCGGGGTGGCTAGGGTGTTCCAGGGTTTGCGATGTCGGACGACGACCTTCACCGAGCAAAGCCATGTCTACACTTCTTGCAAAGTGGCTTCAAGCGATGATGAGTGGCTCTCCTGTGAATGGTGATGACAAGATTAATGAGGAGATTGTTAGTGTTTAATCTTGTCATTGGAGCATTGCATGTGAATGGTGATGCCAAGATTAGGGGTGATTGTTAGTGTAATCTTGGCATTAGAGTATTGCATGTTTACATTGTTAATTGCATGTAGAAAATAAGTGTGAGATGGTCCATGTGATGTGGGCCTTCGGCTAATGTTGGCGTGTGAATTGATGCATGGAAGGAGTAGAGGAATGGCCTGAATTGGTCGGGTGAGGATGGGTGCATGCACGAGATGTGTCAAGGGCCATTAGTGACCGTGAAGAGGTCATTCCTTAAGTTTTGCATGGTGTGAGTTATGGCTAAGTGAATTGGCCGGTTGTTATCCTTGCATGTACATAGTTGTTGAGTCTATATATTAATGGAAAAAGGACGAGAGTTGTGTGGCTTGCGTCAACAAAATGTGTCTCTATTTTGATGGTTCTTGTGAGTTCATCCATGAGAGTTTGTGAGTGTTTGTGATAAACACTTACGGAGTGAGGGAGCGATTCCCATAGTTAGGGAGAGATTTCCAACAATTGGCATCAGAGCCAGGGTGGCTAGGGTGTTCCAGGTTTGCGATGTCGGACGACGAATCTTCACCGAGCAAAGCCATGTCTACACTTCTTGCGGTGGGCTTCAGCGATGATGAGCTGGCTCTCCTCAGAATGGTGATGACAAGATTAATGAGGAGATTGTTAGTGTTTAATCTTGTCATTGGAGCATTGCATGTGAATGGTGATGCCAAGATTAGGGGGTGATTGTTAGTGTAATCTTGGCATTAGAGTATTGCATGTTTACATTGTTAATTGCATGTAGAAAATAAGTGTGAGATGGTCCATGTGATGTGGGCCTTCGGCTAATGTTGGCGTGTGAATTGATGCATGGAAGGAGTAGAGGAATGGCCTGAATTGGTCAGGTGAGGATGGGTGCATGCACGAGATGTGCTGCGGGCCATTAGTGACCAGTGAAGAGGTCATTCCTTAAGTTTTGCATGGTGTGAGTTATGGCTAAGTGAATTGGCCGGTTGTTATCCTTGCATGTACATAGTTGTTGAGTCTATATATTAATGGAAAAAGGACGAGAGTTGTGTGGCTTGTGTCAACAAAATGTGTCTCTATTTTGATGGTTCTTGTGAGTTCATCCATGAGAGTTTGTGAGTGTTTGTGATAAACACTTACGGAGTGAGGGAGCGATTCCCATAGTTAGGGAGAGATTTCCAACAATTGGCATCAGAGCCAGGGTGGCTAGGGTGTTCCAGGTTTGCGATGTCGGACGACGAATCTTCACCGAGCAAAGCCATGTCTACACTTCTTGCAGTGGCTTCAAGCGATGATGAGCTGGCTCTCCTGTGAATGGTGATGACAAGATTAATGAGGAGATTGTTAGTGTTTAATCTTGTCATTGGAGCATTGCATGTGAATGGTGATGCCAAGATTAGGGGGTGATTGTTAGTGTAATCTTGGCATTAGAGTATTGCATGTTTACATTGTTAATTGCATGTAGAAAATAAGTGTGAGATGGTCCATGTGATGTGGGCCTTCGGCTAATGTTGGCGTGTGAATTGATGCATGGAAGGAGTAGAGGAATGGCCTGAATTGGTCAGGTGAGGATGGGTGCATGCACGAGATGTGCTGCGGGCCATTAGTGACCAGTGAAGAGGTCATTCCTTAAGTTTTGCATGGTGTGAGTTATGGCTAAGTGAATTGGCCGGTTGTTATCCTTGCATGTACATAGTTGTTGAGTCTATATATTAATGGAAAAAGGACGAGAGTTGTGTGGCTTGCGTCAACAAAATGTGTCTCTATTTTGATGGTTCTTGTGAGTTCATCCATGAGAGTTTGTGAGTGTTTGTGATAAACACTTACGGAGTGAACACTACCACCCTGTGCTCCATCACGCTCAGCTGAATTATTAAACGGCCAGACTGGATTTGAAGCAGAAGCAGCAACAGCAGCAGACGCCATCAAGGGGGATCTGGTTCATGATCGCGTTGAATGGATACGACCCGTCGGTCGTGGAGGACGGCCACTTCAGGAGCTTCGTTCGCCGCCTCAACCCTGCATTCAAGCTGCCCTCGCGCCGAGCCATCGAGGAGATGTGTGACGATATCTTTGACAGAACAAGGAAGGACCTGTTCTCCAGGCTACGGCATACCTCTGGCCGGATCAGCATAGCAATTGGCAAAGATGAAGCTATGGACGGGGAAGGGCAAGTCTTATACACCTCGTGCCACTTCATCGACAATGACTGGAATCTCCACCGGGTGGTCATGGATGCCTATGATCATATACCTTGGCCTCTCTTCCATGGCCCCCTATCCGGAGTCCCTGAGGTCGCCCCAGGTATTCATGATATCTGCTCGCTGGCCATTGACCGTGTCATGGATGATATCCCAGCTGGGCTTGATGCCTTGGATAGGGTGTTCATGGTGGCACGGGATAAGAGGGACAGACCCGTACTCACCAAACCCAATGATTACATCAAGGAAAAATATCCTAGCACACACCCAGGGAGGAGGAGAGAAGTAATCTGTGACACTTACATGGATATTGTGCTCCACGCAATTGGTCGGCAACTTGTTGTGCATCCAGATTTGGTTACAGACTTGATCGTTGTACATGCTGTAGAGTCAGGGGTGCAAGATTTACGTCTGACTAGACAAAGGCGCCAGCATCTCCTCTCTTATCTTGGCCTAGATAACCCACAGGCAGACAGGGATCGCTGGCACTCATGCTATTGTTCTTTGGAAGTCCTTCGCAGTGTAGGTTCTTGTATAATTCCAGGCATAGACATGGAATTGATACAAGTGCTGTGCAACGTCTGGAGAACGATATATTATGCCATCAAAAGGATTTCTGTGTCCAGCACCCCCACTTCAAATCTTTGTCTTGCAGAGCTGTTCAGCGTGAGGGAAGTGCTGCAAACTGAAATAGCAAGAGCTGCAGGTGGACACACTGCAGATACTCTTAGGAAGGCAAGGGACATTTTAGACAAAAGCCTAGAAGATTCATACGTGGTATGGTCTATACCACTCATACTGGATCCGCGCTACAAGCTCAAGTACATAGAGTTCAACTTAAGAAGAGCATTTAGTCACGAGAGAGCTGCATACTACATCTCTGAGGTAACAAGAAACATCAGGAAGTTGTATAGCGATTACATTCAGTATGATGGAGGAACCAGTGGTACACATTCAGATGTTTCCAAAGTAATGATGGCCGATGGCAGAGTTGGTACACTAGAACAATCATGGGATGAGCATTGCCGCACGCATGCTAGTATGACACCTGAAGTTGCCATCACTTATCAAGCCTGGACGGAACTTGATCGTTACCTGACAGATTGCCTTGCCCCACGAACAGAAAGTTTTGACATTTTGAACTGGTGGAAGGTTCACAGTTTGGAGTACCCAACCATGGCTCGGATGGCAAGGGATGCTTTGGCCATGCCCACATGCAGCCAGCTTTCTGCTGAGCAGATCGCTCATAAGAGGAGCATCATTCGTGGTTACTCCAAGGATTATTATAAACATCAAGTAGGTCTGGAGTAATAAAGCAGCTGCTCAAGTAAGGGCGGCCGACTTGGCAAAGTTTCCAAGTTCAATAATATTTCATCATTTATGTTGTTGTGTCAAAATGTTGTACTTGCAAACAGAGATGCCATGATTGTTGAAATTACTTGATGGTTAATGTATGATCTATCTTTAGTGATGAAACAGACTATTGTAAGAATGTGTGTTACTCTTGAATATGAATCCATATATAAGATATTGATGACAGCTCCAAGGAATTAAGAGTATAGACAACAAATAGATGTAATCTAATGATACGTGCTCGATCAACAACTCACATGAGGTTAGGTGTCGTGGCAACCTTCCTCACTTTCCTGTCTGAATCTGAAACTCGAATGCTGGTTGTATTTCCGTTAGCTTAATGGAAATGGGGAATGCCTCCGTTCTAAAAAAAAAAAAAAACTCATCGTCATTTGTGATATTGTATGCTGAAATGAACTCCATGAATAGACACACCATGATTGTCGCATGGACTAAATGGTGAAATATGAATTATCAAGCATTGGTGATGAAATAGTATTGTAAAAATGAGCAATTGTTAGAAATGTGTCGAATATTACATGGTTTTGAATCTATAGGAGATGAGATGTCAAATATTAAATAGTTTTGAGAGTTTAGGAGGTGAGATGTGTATATCTTGTATGCAAAAAGTTTAATTTACCTCCATCAACTATTGCAGTCATCCCCAATTTTCTCCTAATCGGCAAAACAACTTTTTAAACCCCTCGATTTTAAAACCCATTTATTTTCTGCACTCTCGATGGTTTTGAGGTGGTTTTGCTAATGGGATGCCATGTCAGTGAGGTTAAATCGGACCAAAATTGAAAGACTAAGGAGGTAAATCGGATTTAAAATTTATCTCAATATATTTTTATATAGGAATAATAATGCAATTCAAAATCCTAAAACTTGGTTTAATCTTAGAAAATTTATCAAGGGCAGTCAATTAATGTAATTAATAACTTAACCATTAACTTTTATTTTTAGTTTTATCTATTACATGCCTTTTCCTTTTTATATTATGTATGTTTTCCTTTATACTTTATTTTATCTTTTATTAATTTTGGATTTCTATATTATATTTTTTTTTTATTTCACAACATTTATAGCTTTCCCTATTTTCACTAATACTATAATATAAGTCACTAAACCCAATATTTTATTCTTCTAGACCTAATAAGTTTTTTTTTGAACCTAGAACATTTTCTTTATGATGAAGATAGAATATATATTGTTTTCAGAACCTATAGAACATCGTCTCTATTTCATAAAAGATAATAATATTCTATCTTTAAGCCTTTAAGGGTTATAAATGTTTGTTAATAAAATTTTATCTAATTACACGATTTTGTTTTCAAACATTTATTGTAAGAAACACAATGGTGTAATCAGAATTTTAATTAGATGCTTAGTTTGTAAACAATGACTTTTAGAAGTTTCAAAAATGTTCTCCTAACATTGATGTACATTGAAACATTGTAGTATAAATACGGTTTTATTAGAATTATCTTTGAATATCGATATAGTAGTAGTAGTGATAGTATAATTAGGTTGTTCTAGTATCATGCAATGTTCCTTTTAATTTCTCTTTACATTTTTTATTTATTTCTCTTCATTATTTTATTGTAATTGAATATTTTTTGTTTACATTTTTACATCTAAAATTTCGTACATTCCATGAGATGATATGTGATGTTCATGATTTATTCATGTGATATTCTGTTATGTATTTTGTGATGTTCATATAATATACATGTGATGTTCTATGATGTATTTTTTTTCTTTGCTCTCTTCTATCATTTAGTAATATTTTCTATTTATGGATCTTTGACTATTCACATAGTATTTGTGAGATTCTTTATAGTATTTTTGAAGTTATTCGAGTAGTATCCATGTGATGTTTTTTAATCTATGATGTGTTTTTTTTTCTTTCTGTTATTTATGTCTTCTCTTATTCTTCATTCTGTTTTTTATTTATTTTTGTATTTCTATTTATGTTTTAATCCTCGTAGCATTTGTAAATTTTTACCCTATCTTTCATCGATATTATAATACAACAGCTTTGTGGGTACCATTCCCATGGAGATCAGTGACCTCAAACTTCTCATGGGATTCAACCTGTCCAGGAACTCCTTCACTGGCGGGATCCCTCGCCGGATTGCGAACATGCTGCAGCTGGAATCACTTGATCTCTGTGGCAACCAGCTCTCTGGGGAGATCCCTCCTGCAATGGCAGAGATGTCATCCCTCCTGCAACCGCCTATCAGGGCTTATACCACAATCCGCCCAGTTTTTAACGTTCCCGGATACATCATTTCTGGGGGACGACGGGCTGTGCGGAAAGCCACTGCCATACTTGTGCGACACGAACGACGGGCCACCAGCTGCTGCTGCTGCTACACCGGGCTCTTCTAAAGAGCTAAGCTGGGAAATTTTGTCAGTTGAGGCAGGAGTCATTTCGGGCTTGGCCATCGTTGTAGCAACCACGCTGCTGTGGGGCAACGGGAGAAGGCTATACTGGCATGTGGACAAGTCTCTGCAGTATGTTCTTGAGCCATGGATCTGTGCCCGTCGCCACTGAAATGAATTTTGTGTATGTTAGTGTTTGTATACCTTAATGTGCTCCCATCACTGGACAACACCGTAGTATGTTTATTTCAAGCTTGGAAAATAAATTTATGTGATGCTTCTGCATATTTAGATATTATCTCTTTTTTTTTTTGCAAAGAATAAACTTAGTTGAGAATGTAATTTGGAACTTGGATATGTACTACTATACTATATACTAGATCATCTATCCCCTCCTCCCCACGTCGCTCTCTCTGTACGTACAGGGTGACAGGGGGGCGACTGCCCCCACCTCGCCTCAGCCTCTCCTTCTTAGAAGGCTGGCTAATGGCGTCTCTTTTTGTCTCTTTGATCTTTGAAAATCTGATGGAGAACAAAGACGGGGAAGAACATGCCGACCAAGCATTCGCCTATGCTGCCAGAGCCCATGAGGCGACAGCTACTGCTGAAGCTTGGCTGCATCACACGGTTCAGGCTGCGAACAAGATGGACATGGTCGCGGCTGCTGCCAGAGGGGAGCTCCCTCGTGTGGTGGCGGCCTTCGGCCATGTTCTGGTGGGAGTGGCTGGAGCAGCAAAGCATAATCAGCCACGCTTCAGCTGCCAACACTGCGGCGATTGCATATGCGACTAAAGCCAAGGCACTGCTCCATGACCAGCGGCGGCGGCGACCAGCTGTGGCGCTCAAAAGGCTACCCACAAAGACCTCCCGCCCCTCTCCCTCTCTCTCCTCTTCTTCCTCCGACCTAGAAATCCATGGTGCAAGGAGGCTGGGTGGTGGGCTTCAAGCTTCAGATCCGGTCCCCGAGGCCCGGATCCAACCCCTCCGCATGGATCCGACGGGTGCGCCCCCCCCTCCGCCGTCTTCGGCCGGGCGGCGAGCTCCGACATGGCAATTGCCCTTCCGTGGAGATCATGTTGGTCAACGTCGTGTCCCTAGCCGCATCGTGTGCATGGGCTGCGAGTGGGCTCCATTGTGGAATTGGTGGCGCACTGAAGCGGGTAGCACCTCTGTCGTCCGCCACTAGTGGGGGGAGGCATCGGACAACCTCGTAGCAGCCTACCACCGCCGAGCTTCTCCTCGTGAAAGTGGCTACCGCTACTCGCTACCGCTTGATAATTGCGTCCCCCGAGTGAGTCCTTTCCCCGTCTCGCCCTAAGAGAGTGGCATCTGCGGATGTCACACTTTCGTTGTTGAAGGCGTATTTCTGGGCGGTCTCCTATGTCCTTGTCGCCACTTTGAGCTCTCTCTATCCTCTCCAGTTGCTCCAACTTATTTGCTTTCCTAATGTGTATGGGTGAGACTGGCCTTGGGTGCCGGTCGTTGTTGTCGCTCCGACGACTGTCCTCCTCTGGCGTCTTTGCTCCGTTGGCGCTCTCCTTGATGGTGGCGAAAAAACAAATGTCGGGTGGAGTTTCCACCGCGCCTGCCATTCCCCTCTAAGGTTTCCTCCCCTTGGACAACGTTGGATTGTGATACGTGGGCCCGGATGTGTTGGAGGATGTCTTCATCATCTTGAAGGGAGGTCGTCGTGTGTCCGGCAATCTTAGGTCTGCGGGTTCGTCACCACTTTTAGCCCCCATTCCACTGCTGATCTCTCTATTTCCGCTCCTAAGAGGGAGAGCGGCAGTGGAGCGGCGTAGCTACGAGGAGTGGTGCAGGGCACAAGTGCCACAGTAAAATCGGCGAGTATGTTGTTTGGCGGTGGCGCAAATCGACGTTCCATGGGCGACTTTTGGCTTAGTCTAGGATTACCCTTGTTGTATGGTGGTGTTGTTATGTTTTGTGATGTTGTAATGTACCCCCCACTTGTAATTGGTGCCTAGCACCCTTTTCACCCACCGGTTTGCCGGAATCTGTGAAATGCAAAGTAGGTGGAGGTTGTTTAGATCCCCCTAGTTGCCCTCAAAAAAAAAAGAACTATACTATATATGATGTTTATTCTGTATGATTTATTAGGAAACGAAATTATGTTTTGCTGGGAAACGAACGCCAACAGAAAAACCGAGCTACTGAAAAGTTGACAACGCTTTCCTTTCTTTCTGATTTACCAAATGAACAACATAGAATACATGCAGTTAATGTCAGTTGCTCCCGATCATAGATCTGTGGTATGTACTAGGATTCCATTCCATCATCAGGACATAGTAGTTTCCAGACATGCTTCCATTCGTTACAAATATTCCATCCTGCTGTAATAAAACCTGTGGCGTATAATCCCAGGGTATGTCCATCTAGCCGAAAATCTAATATACAATACGGTATAATCCAATACAGATTTTGATAAAAGGTTCACTTGTTATACCACAAAAATTATAAACGGTTCCATATATAAGCAGAAGAAAACTTCTTCATGCCTCAGGTTCCTAACAGCACACCAAACACAGAAAACAAGAGCCAATTAGGCTGTGACTTGATTCTAAGGTAGCACAGTAGTACTAATAAGCTATGCAAATGAGAAGATCCGTAACATTCATTCAGATATCGAATCAGACACTAATTTGCTTTCCGACCCCAAACCCAAACAATCCTTCTCCTCGAAGGCACCGGCTCCTAGACCGCATCTGAGCTCTCCAGCCGGCCCCCTCCCGCCCGCCTCTGGCGACCTTGCCGGAGCGCGCAGGGAGAGGGGCCCCTCCGCCTCGTGCTGTTAGTAGAAGTAGCTAGTATTTAGTTCCTAAGTTTAGTGATGTGCCGTATGGCTTTGTCCCTCTGTGGTAAGTGCTACCCGGTCATCGTCTTCGTCGCCGTCGTATTCTTCGTCGCCGTCGTCATCGATTCCGAGGTTAGTATAAATAAAATAAAATCGCCCTCTCAAGCATCTTCACCTCCGCCCATCCCCTTCCACCCCATCCACAGCTGCTTGAGTTTCCTCATCACACGAGATCTGTCCTCATCCGCTTCCGATCCACCACCGCCTGCCCTCCCTTCCATAAAAAGCAGCCCCTTGTCTTGCTTGTTCTTTCCTCTGCTTGGCAGCTCCTCCACTGGTGCTGGATTGACTTCTCCGCCCTCACCTGGGACCCGGGTTCAAGCTTCTCCATCAACCTCCGGCGACGGCCATCAGTTCATCCTTCGGCCGCCGGTGCAAGCGATCTGATGGCTCGTCCGTCCCTCCTACAACCCGCCGCTGTGCGCGTCCGTCCACCCCAGGCGTATGCGTCGTCATCGGGCGCCCTACGCTTCATCACCGGCGGTCAAGTCTCCTCCGCCGCCACCATGGTTGCCGCCTTATCCAGATGCGAGGACTCGGTTGTAATTAAGTCCTCTTTTGAGGGCTTCTTTGTAATCTGGCTGCTCTTTTAATATAATATATGAGTTGTTGTCAAAAAAAAAAAAAAAAAAAAGAATCGGACACTAATTTAACAGGTGCACCAATCTCTCCGCACAATTTCAGAATCCTTAAATCACAGGGCTGGCCTTCCGAGCGCCGTCCGCGGCTGTCGGAATGCGCCCCACCGGAGGAGCGTTTTCGCCGTTGCGTTGGGGTTGGGGTCGGCGTCGGCCGGAGAGTCGAGGCAGGGCCGGCTCCTCGTCGTCGCCACGAGGTTTTATTTTTATTTATCGGGGTTATTAATGTTGGGAAACAAAACCTAATTCACCACGGACTCTTTCCTAGAAGGAAAGGAGAAGGATGAATCCTAATCCTAATCCGTTTGTATGTGGGCTCTTACCAAAACTCTAGTACTTATTCAGACTATATATACGTGGGAGATCCTCCATTGTAGAGAATGGATATTCAGATGAATAAAGAATAGTCTCCCTACATCTTGTGTCTACTTGTTCTACTTTCATCCTACTATGTGATCATGAGAGACGGAGAGGGAAGGTCCTAACCGCCGATGACAAGTTTCTCAAAACGTTATCGGCCACGACAAAGCTCTTCGCCGACTTCGCCGTTGAAGTCGCCGCCGATCTTCGACACCGACGCTTGTCTTAGGCGTCCCCGCCACGACTTCGCCCGGCGACATCGGCATCCCCGATGTTGTTAGCGGAACGGATCTGCTACCTCCGCACGCTACGAATCTGACTCGCATCGACTCATCGTCACGCCGGCAGTCCCCACGGCCTAGCCGAACGTTCTCTGCCGACGACCTTTCGTTTCTTCTCGAATTCAAGAACCAAGGTACGAAAGTCGAATCGCATCTCGCAGATTGCTTGTGCTCCTTATCGAGCCAATTCATATATATACTCGTACATGCACATTAGCCGTATCTCAATAACATACATATGTGTTAAGGGGCTTGCATGCCATCCGAACTCGTAGTGCAAGTCGCAAATCGTTCAGCCGAGAAATTACCAGGACCTGCAGTCTCAAGGCCGTCTACTTTCGTTTTCTTTTGCATTACTTTGTCTTTGATCTGTAAGTCTAGATCCGACATTAGTTGCAAATTTGGTTCTATGTGCTTGCAAACTGTCATCGATTAGTAAGGCTGCATCTTGCTGTCGCGATCTTGACCACGAAAGCAAATATTGAATCGAGTAGAATTCGGATTGATCCAGCCCTATTGATATCCGGCGGTAGAAATAAAGTCAAGAAGCCAATTCGTAATATGGCGTGAAGGCTGTCATCACGATTGAGGTCGTTGTTAAGGTCCGCACAGCAAGGCAATCTGAATTTTGTCGCCAAAAGCCAGTTGCTGAACTAGCTTGACACATCTATTAAGTTTTTTTTTCTCTCGGCACGGATGCATGTAAATTGATCGTCACCCATAATTGTGTGCTTGCCGGCTGCCGCTGCCCTTGCCTGAAGCTGCAGCAAAGTATCATGTATCATCATCGTAGCTCCTGCATGAGCTCATTGTATAGATGCTCTTTGCACATGGCACTGATATTGGGTAGTTGCTGTAGCCTAAACACGGCATGTTTACTCGCCAGAACCAGAAGATTCCTATCTTGAAACCACTTTGCCTGTAGCTTTCCGCATTGACTTCACTTGGTACCGTAGTGCCTTTGTCTCTTACCGATGCACACGGTTGTTCGTATCTGAGATGAGCACTTGCCGCCTGATGCGGCCAAGGCAGCCACGTATGGCTTCATGCGGCTATATATATACTCCTTTAATTTGTTTTTCTACAAGTTTAAATCTTGAACATACAATATTGGTAGATGAATTCTTATTGTTCAAGAATATTAGTACATGCATGGTTTCGATATTTTTTTTTTTCCAGAAGCTCTATGAATCATGTTTGTCATATATGCACAAGTGCACCATGCGGTTTTAGCTGCAGTCACATGAACTGACATTGTGCACAGCCTTGTCCAGATGCCTGAAGCATGCTGACACATTGTCGTCATTGATTCATCGATTGTGCATCTACCAAGTGGTACAAGCACTTCCTAAGTTTTTAATGGTGGTCTACATTTGTTCATGAGAGCCTGCAAACTGGTGTGCGCGGCCTGAAGCCACGAGCATGCATAAGAGTGTACATCTTTTTATGGATTTTTGTGACATGCTTGCCGATTGTATGATTATGTGTTCTATGGGGTATATAATCCCGAAGTATTATTCTAAGACCACTATAAATATACCATGGAACAACACATATGCTTGGAAAATTCTGGGAAATAAATGAAACATGTATGGCTATGTATATAGGACCATTCCCTCCCCTCTCTCTCTAGCACTGTCTTTAATGCTTTGGTTTATTTACCCGAAGTAACCTGAAGAAAAAAACCATTGCATGAGACTTATTGGTATATCAGACACTTGAATTTGGATTTGGGATTCATTTGTAACTTCCTTGAAGGGAGATATTACCTTGCATAGGTATGATTTCTAAACATGGTTATATTGGCTTACAACACTATATTAGTCGGGATAATGAATGATCTCGAAGTCAACATGTTACCCTTGCCTCTGCTCTTGCGAGAACTAGCATGAGGTGTCGTTTTCTAATAGATAATACATTCCCTAGGCAACTTGAAGTTGCTACAATAATACTAGAAGAATTAATATTACGAGTTTATTTTGTGTGAAAACATAATACTTCTTCCTGATGAAGAAAACAATTTGTCCTTTCTTGGACTATTGAAGCCCCGAAGTGCATATCAGGACTCAGTTTAGAGTTATCCACAGTCGCTGAAATGATAATGGGTATCATAGAGGGAAATCATTATCTACAAGTAAAGTATGCCAAATGATATGGTGGCTAGTAGCCATGTATACACCACACCTAAACAAATGTATTAATATCGACTTGTCGACTATCGAAGTTGGAAAGCAAGCAATGGTATGAATCCCACATCACAATAAAGCTAGAAGCTTATTTTGATATTAATCAATTATCGGTCATAGTAGTTATCCTAGGCTCAAGTGCCATGTGGAATTTGACAACTACATATGTTTCTTTGATGTATCTTTTACCATATGAAATTTTTGCTATCGGTTGAGAGTCTATCCTGAAGGATATTGGTCTTTGTTGCTCTCGTCAAGCGACCAAAAATAACATTTCCCAAATAAATAAAAAAATTCTTGTTTTATCTATTCTATTAAAAGCTTCTCTCTTCATCTTTGAAAAATGAATTGATTCAAGCTATGCTTTATATAGAATACAAAAAATGTTGTAATAAATATAATGACTCAATTTTTGCTCTATGGTACGAGTAATTGGGTCGCTTTTTTGGGCAATAAAAAGGAGCTGGACTATGAAATAACTCTCGCATCAAAAGCTTCTTGCTCTACAACCATGGCTAAATGGCACATTCTTGCTATTCTATGCACACCAAGCTACTTGGCGCTGAAAGCGCAATGCCACCATTAGTTGTCTTTTCTCATACATATGACCTAGAAGGTCAATATACACAATGGATGATCGAATCGTCAATTGTACAACAATTGGTGAGCATTAGACCACGAAGGATTGTTTTTGCCTAAATTATGAGTTACGTCCAAACATAAGGTGTTAAGTCTAGATGACTACATATATTTTTTGTTGAAAGCAAGAACTTGAAGAGCAACATTTTATACTTCACTAGAAGTTATGGTCTCAACAAGAAGTTGAGTATATATACTCCTCCTGTAGAAGGAACTACATGCAATGCGGTATTCATGCAACTTGCATTAATAAAGTCAAGCTCATTGCATACAAAATCAGTAATATAACCCCTGTAAGTAATATTTTCCGGATAAATCACCACTAAAAGCATACATACACCACTTGAAGTTGGTGATTGGGGATTTTAGTATGCTATTAAATATCTCGGCATTAGGGGAGATGAATGCCCATTTTATTGAATGCCTTGATATTTATGAATCCAAACGCACAAATCAAACTAAACTAGTTGTTTAGATACACTCCATTGTATAGCATGGAGTTATGCGGATAATTATATTGATGAGGAGCAACTAAATTGGTTAAAAATAAATGAATGCTTCTACCTGAAGTAGATGTGGATATACAGGGATTAATTTTATATCCATTTGACATTGACATTTTGATCAAATTATGTGGGGGCGCCTACAAATAAGATCTAGTGGTCTATGTCACAAGCATATGCTCATGAAGCAAGCTCACATTGTATGTGATAAAACTCCTCTCATACTCATGTAGAGAAATCACCCTGTTGGTGAGTTACCTCATGATGAGGTTCATCCTGGAGATGAAAATCCTAACAATGCGGCGCATCCTATAATCTTTGGGAATACGGAACAACAATGGATCTATCATTTTTGGGAAATAATGAAGATCATTATTAAGATGTTTAAAAGTCGGAGATTATATGTCGACACTTGTTTACCTCTATAATTGCTAAATGAGTCTCTTTATGAGAATCGGATCGGAACAAAGTCCATGGCAAGAGTGCTTGAAGCTCTCATATCGGGTCAAATAAAATGTGCAATTGAGGTTGAACCAAAAATCGCTAAGTGGATATCTTGAACCTGATGTTCGGATAATTATGGGTCATTATTGAAATAATATGTGGTGGCGATGGTTCAAAAGGTCATAATAGACCAACTCGACATAAGTTACGTAAAATATGTTCCGCTACATAATGAATCGGCTAATGGCATGAATTAAATATGCGATAATGGGATTACGAAAATCCATGGAAAGCAACATTTAAATCTCGTTACCGATCTTGTCCTTTATGTGAAATAATCTCTCCATAAAGGCAACAACTCCCTGAAGGATTTTTTCACGAAGGAATATGGTTATAAGTCCAAATGCACCAAAATATATGAATTCCTTAAAAGGGATAAAGACCCATATATGACCAAAGAGATAATAAAAGGAGGAACCAAAAGCAACAAGAAGTATACCATGAGCTTTTGCTATGCATAGCATTATCCACACGAAGATTTGGAATTGAAATGTCCTCACGAAAAGTTATATGATATATTTGGTGCTACTAACTTAATCGCCCCATTAAGCTAGTTTTGTGGACAATGATGTCTTATTATGTATTAAAGATTCTTGAAGAATGCGTAGTCAATCCACGAAGGAGTCACGGCTATTATGAACATAGAAAATTATGTATTAAGGAATAATGATTATTAATCACATCTCGAAGGTGTGTCGTTGCAATTTTTAGTTGCATAAATATGCACTTTAATATATGCATGACAATGCTCTTAGCATTATTCTTTATTTTTATTATTCTTGAAGAGCGATGAAACAAATGTCATGAAGACTAACTATTGTGAAATCACATCTTGTAATCTCTCTTGGACTATTCATGCCTATGTTTATTTGCAAATAACGACTAATGTCGGTGGCAATGGATGACCTCAATAAATGTTGTCATCGGGGGAGTATTTACATGATATTGACCGTAACTCATGAGACTTTAAAGATTTCAAATAATACCCGGAAGGTGTTATCCTACAGAGTGAGTTTGAAAGCTCTATTGAATTGAAGCCTCTATCGTGACACCATTTAATATTCTTGCTAAGTCTCTATGTGAATACGCTTCATGTCGAAGGCGTTTTAGCATAGCGAGATATTTACGCAGGTTCGGGGGAGAATTCACCTAAAGTATTAGCCCTTGAACGAGATTATAGAGAATTCAAAATAATATGATCCGAGAAGGTCACAACTTGTCCGAAGACATATGTTGTACTCTTTTTCCTTGATGAGTTTTCCTGAAGTTTCCCATATAAGGTTTTTAATGAGGCAACAATGTGCAAATGCATTTAACGATAATAATGCACTCTTTCTCCATTTTTTTCCCATTGGGTTTTTAGAGTTTTAACGAGGCATATATTTGTCATGGTATTAGGCCCAAGGGGAGTGTTAAGAATTCCTTTAATCCCGAAGATTGTAAAATGTCCCGAAGACAGCTATTGTACTCTTTTTCCCATAAATGAGTTTTCCAGAAGTTTCTCATAATGGTTTTTAATGAGGCAACAAGTGCAACACATCTAGCGGCACTATGTACTCTTTCTCCATATTTTTCCCATTGGGTTTTTAGGAGTTTTAATGAGGCATGAGTTGATCGCGGTATTAGCCCAAGGGGGAGTGTTGGGAAACAAAACCTAACTCACACGGACTCTTTCCTAAGAAAAAAGGAGAAGGATGAATCCTAATCCTAGTCCGTTTGTATGTGGGCTCTTACCAAAACTCTAGTACTTATTCGGACTATATATACGTGGGAGATCCTCCATTGTAAAGAATGAATATTCGGATGAATAAAGAATAGTCTCCCTACATCTTGTGTCTACTTGTTCTACTTTCATCCTACTATGTGATCATGAGAGACGGAGAGGGAAGGTCCTAACCGTGATGACAAGTTTCTCAACAATTAAGAGTCCCTCGCCTTCGGAGCGCTCACGGCAATCGAGCATCGGTGGCGGCTTCTCAAGGCCGACACCGTCCTTTGCCCTTTTTTTTTTCCTTTGGCAACCACCGCGCGGCCGCACTCCCACAGCCCGTCTCGCGGCCCGGCTGCCCAACCCTAGCGGGGCACCCCCAAACCTCGATTGCCGGGTCTCCGTCCCGTCTCCTTCCCGCGCCTCCTCGGTGCTCGGTCTTGTAGCGCTCCCCCACTTCCGCCGTCACTAGAGCATGGGGAGCTACACGAGCATGGCGAGGTTCTCATGCGGCATGGGCGCACCGCGCACGAGATCCGGAGGCGTGTCAGCGGACCTCGTCGGCTCCTCCCTACCCTCTCCTCCTCGTGCTGCATCCATGTCGGCCCGAGCGCCCTTATTGCTTTGAAGGCATCCTCGATGAGGTGGCGGCCACGGTCGATTCATGAAGGAGGGATTTCCAAGGTCCCTTGGCTCACAAATCCATGGTCGAGGTTCCCGCTTGGACCCCAACAATACACGATGTCTTGCCCACCTCTTCCCAAGCGGGGCATGATCTTCGTGAGTGGTCTTTGCGGTAAGCTTTCCTTTCCTATTTTTGCTATTTTGCCCGCTTCATTCTCCTCTCTTGGGTTCCAATTGGTGGTTGTTATTGTCCCTCTAATCATCATCATGATTCGGGCGTCCTATCCGCAGACGGAGAGGAAGTCATGGAGTCAAGGATGATGCAAGTCGATAAGACTTCGACAAGTGATGATCTTTCTTCTTTACGCTTCTCAAGGTGTTACTTTGTTTCTCGATACAAGCTCTCTTTTGATACCGTTTAATCAACGTGTATTGCTTGCCCGAGAATCGTCATATTATATGGCATAAAAAAAAACTAATAATAATGTGCATGTGAAAATGGTTCGGGTAAGCTTAACTTGAGAATACTAAGCTTCAACGGAAAGAGCAGGACTTTATTAAGCTATGGAGCTCAAGATCAAGCATCCAGCCTTTTTTTTTTTTTTTTTACCAATCAAGCATCCTGACTTTATTAATGAACTAAGGTATAAGGGAATTTCTTTTTCTTTGTACGATTGGGGTTATCGAGAATTGTTGATCAAGTAAATTGTACTATATCAAATATATTTGTGTCATCATGCAGGGATTTTTATCAAAGCAAAAGGGGCGATATTATAATGCGACTATTGGATCAATCATACTGATTATCTTTTTGTTGTCTATTGCTATGTCTCTATTGCTTCGTGTTTTTTTAAATGTTTTCAAATCTGTTTGTGAGAAAGTTGCTAGATGCTAGACAATTTGTTTTTACTTGCTATTTTGACTGAAAATGCGTTAAAATGATTGAGATATTGGTTGTGTTTGTTATGCTCAGGGTGATTTATCAGGTTCGGGAATTAATTTGATACATGGTTACGGTGGCTTCTCATTTGTTGAGTACTAATGCATACTAATGCAGGTTGGTCGAATGAAGGTTCACACGGAAAAAAAAATTAACTTTGGAGAACAGTTCGTATTTGGCGTAACATGACCCCCGCAGAATCTGTTACAAGCTTGTTTATAGTTTTGTCAGCCCATTACTGCCTTGCTTTTAATTATTCATCCACAAATCTACCGATCTAAATTTTTGTTCATAAGAGAAACAAAACGAATGTCGTAAAAAACTAATTGCGGTATTAGTTGACCATATATTCTTGTGAACTAGCTTAAACCATGTCATATTTTTAATTTAGCAAGATATTATCTGTCTTTCTCAAATCAGTACATAGATTATAGTTTCATCGAATGGCGGTATAGTTGCATGATAATTAATGTTAAACATGGACCAGCTAGACATACTTTCCTACTACCTAATAAACACCAAAATAATTTAAATAACTAAACTAAGGCAGCCAGTCAAATAAAAGGAACAGAGACACAAACTTTTCTGTTTTTTTTAATAATTAAATATCCAGTATGGGGTTTTGTAATAGTTTCCCTCCTAATTTTAGCTGAACATAGTTGCATGCATCTGAATTGGCTTGGCTCGCTGCTAGGGGTTAGTTTGGTCATGGTCATGTGTTATCTGTATTCTAAATACATGAATTTGGTAATTTCAGGGCACTCCTAGCTGCGAGAAAAATAATATGTTTCGGCATTGTGCAACTACTAGCCAAAGATTATGAAGGTTACATGGATTGTATATACCTCTCGATTACGTATCTTGATCTTGGACACATGCTTTCCATGTCCTTAATGAGCTTGATAATTTCAAGATACTCCTAGCTGCAGATAGAGAATGTATGGCCGCCAAGATGTATAGCCGCCATATGGGTCTCACTGATGTTCATTTTTTGTTGCAATAGAGTAGAGTGATTGTGCCTACCAGTTTTTTTTTTACTGGAACAAGAGGCATCATTTGATGAATTACCAAGATGTGATGGCTATATGTATAGTGTATGACCCTCTTGTGTGAAATTAAGTGGAGATAAGTAATGGATGTATTATGTTTGAACCTGGCTGTCAGCCATGTGACTTCTCACTAATGATGATTTGTAATGATTTACCTTTTGTCTTTTAATGTGTTGCTTGGAGTGTTTGAGGGATTCTAGGAAAGGAAGATTTGAGTTCAAACTGGATACAACGGAGATTATATATCAATGTCCTGCTTATATCTTAATGTTTTTACTCTATAATTATAGAGCAAGTGTTAGACAACAACTTTTACTCTTCAAGTCATTGTAGGGCGCCTGATGTTCTAGTTTATTTGATTTGAGAATTATAACGCAGGGTCTTTTGGCACCGGGCCTTAAAATTATGATGAGTAGCATTCGCCATAGGAGAACCGAAACCTTCCAACAAAGAAATGCGAAACCGAAACCAAAGAAAAACGGAGCGAAGCCCAACTTCAAAAAGGCCCATGATATTTCGGCCCAACTCCGACCAGGCAGCAGTCCACAGTAGCCCACTGGACATGCGAATTGGCTTGTAGTCCAATGGTAGGGCGGTCCATTGGGGCGCTACCCACCAGGGTTCAAATCCGGTGCTTTCGCACCTTTTCCCAGGATTTTCCCAAGATTTTCGGCGTTATGCATTAAGTTAAGTAGCGGCGTTCGTTCGTCGACGACGAGGCGCCTACGGTGACCGAGAATCTCCAGGATCTGCCGGCTGCCTTCCTCGGTGCTCATAGGGGTAGGGTTTGCGTCGTGTATTCATAGGGGTGAGTGTGTGCGTGCGTGTTGTGAGTGTCTGCGTTGTCTTGTGTCATACTCAAAAAAAAGTAGCCCACTGGACATAACACGTTCAAAGAGCATTTTCTCAAAGTTTCTAATCTTTTATTTTTTTTTTTTTTTTCTGCTCTCAACTTTGCATTGGCGACACCTTGTGCTGGTTGAAAAATCTTACTTTTTTTTTTAGTCTATCTAGGACTTTTAAAAAGAATCTCCAAGAGGTATTTCTATTTACTTTTAGCAAAAAGTTATAAAAAGTCTTCCATGTTTAGTTTCCTAGAGACCTTTTGTAGTCCCAAAAAAAAAAAAAAAAAATCCTAAAACCAAACAGGGTCTTAACAATGCGAAGGACTGAAGGTGACATTTTCCGCGTCATCGGAACAAAACAGCACAAGTTCTGAACAAACATCTACGCCAAGAATTTTTAGAGAACGAAAACAAAAATGCTCGATCGCTAACTTTTTTTCCTGCCGTTTCATTTTCGATGTCGCCCGCCTTTTGTTTCTGTTTCCAGCGACCAAGTTGGACTGAGATTTGCTAGTAGCTCCGAAGAGGTAGAGTAAAGCGATGAGATGGATTAGGTAAATGTTGCTTGCACAAGCAGTTGGACGACACTGGACACAGCATGCAGCAGGTCAGCACCTTTAGCGCGTTGCCATTGTTGCCATTGCCCTGGTGACCTGGTCCTGAAGCTGAAGAAGTTGAAGGCGACGCGTCTGTTCGTCTATCCCCATTTGCAATTGCAAGCAATTTGTTGTTAGCTGGAATGGAACCTGCAGGAAGGAGCACTCGTTTGATTGCTTGTGGCCGGGCTGTGAACAGTGACAGGCAGCACGCAGCTCAGCCGACTAACCACTTTCCGCCACTCACTATCTCCTCTCCCTGTGATAATCACTGTTCACCATCCGTCCATTATCCAATCCATTTTGTTTTTTGCTTCCATCTCCTTTTGTTTTTTTTTGTGATGACGATGAAATGAATGAATGATTTGTCTCAAACGTATACAAAGCCTGGATGCATGGCTCACAAATCTTCAGCAACTAACTACAAGACCGGCCGGTGTTGGTTTCTAGCTAGCTTTGACCGGAAGATCGAGAGAATTCTCGTGACGATTTCATTTTATGATGAAGTGTTGCTCCGAAGACCACGGGATTGGATTTGGGATTTGACGACAAATCATGAAACGGTCCTGAGATTTTGCCGCCGGTCAATTCCAATTCCATGCTGCTGCTAGTTGGACCTGCCTGCCACGAGTCTACCTCTACCGGCCGCGTCGCGTCGGCTGAGAGAGCCTCAGTGGGTGGGACACCATTGCTTGTCTCTTTTTATTTTATTTTATTTCAATAAATCAACTACTATGATTCTCTACATGAGTTTCAATTAGCGTTCGTTTGAGTGCCTCATGTTACCTTTTCTTTTCTTTTGGGTAACCACAATCAACGGCACATGGTATTTCTTTATGCAACCCATTTTCGTTTTTTTAAAACAAATTAAATTGAGTTATGAATGGGTCTCCCTCTCTTTCTTTTTAATCATAAGAGAGTGATTGCATAGGTGTCCTGACTACTGGTTTAATTTAATTTAATTTACAAGTGCTTGTTGGGTGAAATTAAGCTTTGTTATTGAATCTAAGTTCTTACATGATTCAAATTTTCCCCAAATCAAAAGCGTGTATGTTGAGCAAAACCTTTGCCATCTTATCGTTGAAAAACGACATTACTCTGACAAAATCTTTTTTTTTCTGAAGTTGAATTATTTTTGTAGTAAATAGTATTAATATTCATGTATTTATAGTCTAGCTAATGTTTTAGCTATCACCAAACTAAATTAGCTTATACACAGCTAATACTTATTAATAAGCTAGCTCATATCTTACCTAGTAATCTGGCATCAAGCTGACACTTAGCTGTAAGCAGATTAATAACTACTTTCTCTACATTTCTAAATTGTAGATCGTTTTGGTTTTTGTAATGCATTTCTTTTTGTTATACATCCCAGGCAGGTGTATAACCAGGTGCGAGCGAAAAAGCAATATATCTGAAAAGCCAAAATGAACTATAATATTTGAAATGAAGGGAGTGGATGGGTGAATCCAAAAGGAACCCAAACATCTATATCGAATATAAATCTTGGCGGATTAATGCTCGTGAATAAAATAAAACATCCTTAAAAGGACAACAATAAAAACAAGAACAAAATTACGAGCACTTATGCACGAGAATAAATATCGCGTCACCAATGAACGTGCTGGTGCATCACAAAACACGTACTGTAGTACGCCAAGAATATTTACCCCTATCCATTCCATTCTCTGAAATTTGGATTGGATTTGGTCCAAAAAGCACCTCGCCGTCGTCTTTAATTTCCTCGCCCGATTTGGCTCTCTCTCTCTCTCGCCCCACCACCTACTGCGTCGCCCCATCTCCGTCGCCCCTCCTCTGCCCACTGCGCCTGCACCGGCGGCTGCCCTGCCGGGAAGAGACCCGCCGCACCAGCGAGTTCCCCACCAACAAATCCGCCCAATTCGCGGCCACTCCCGGCGGAAATTCGTGCCAAAGCCGCGATTTTTTTTGTTCGCCCTTTTGCTTTCGCTCCCCCGGCCCGGCCGCCGCCCCCTTTTCCTTTTTGACTCCGTCCCGCGGCCGGTCTGCCCCCTTTTTTGCTGCGCCTGATCGTGGTTTCTCGTCGGAAGGCGCGGTTTTGCGAGGCGCCGATCGCGGATTCGCCTCGATTCGGTCCCCAGGTGCGGTTTCGCCCCCTCAATTTTGGTTCGGGTGAAGGGATTGTGGAGTTTTCGTCCTGATGACGGTGCTCGATTTGTTCAGGTGGTGACGGGATTATGGATTTGGGGAGATTTCTTTAGCGCGGTGGGTTTGATTTGATTGGGGACGCTTGCTTGTTACAATCCGTCCGTCATGATTAAGCAAATCCTCGGCCGGCTTCCCAAGAAGGAGAAGGCCAAGTCCGGCGAGAAGGAGCTGGCCACCGGAGCGGGCCCGTCTCTGCCCAGCCCGACGACGGCCGATGCGAGGACCACCACGGATTTGACCATGTCCAGCAGGCTCGTCAATCCCAGCAGTTACAGCCCCACGGCCCCAAATCCAGGCCAGAGGGCCGGCGGCGGCGGCGGCGGCGTCAGCAACGGGTTCGCGGCCTCTTCGGCAGCAGCAGGGGTACGAGGCGCTGCCGAGCTTCAGGGACGTGCCGGCGTCCGAGAAGCCCGGGCTGTTCCTCAGGAAGCTGGCCATGTGCTGCGTCGTGTTTGACTTCGCAGACCCGACCAAGGACGTGAGGGAGAAGGAGGTCAAGAGGCAGACGCTGCTTGAGCTGGTGGATTACGTCACCTCCGCCACGGGCAAGTTCCCGGAGCCCGTCGTGCAGGAGGTCATCAGGATGGTGTCTGTCAATCTCTTCAGGGTGCCGACCCCTGCCCCGAGGGAGAACAAGGCGCTCGAGTCGTTCGATATGGAGGAGGAAGAGCCCGTCATGGACCCGGCGTGGCCGCACCTGCAGATTGTGTATGAGCTGTTCCTGAGGTTTATTCAGTCTCCCGAGACGGACGCGAAGCTGGCCAAGAGATACATTGACCACGGCTTCATTATCAGGCTTCTTGATCTCTTCGACTCGGAGGATCCTAGGGAGAGGGAGTACTTGAAGACGATCCTTCACAGGATATATGGCAAGTTCATGGTGCACCGCCCGTTCATCAGGAAGGCGATTAATAATATCTTCTACAGGTTTATATTCGAGACAGAGAAGCATAATGGTATCGCGGAGCTTTTAGAGATTTTGGGGAGTATAATAAATGGCTTTGCTTTGCCGCTCAAGGAAGAGCACAAATTGTTCTTGGTCCGAGCACTGATTCCGCTCCACAAACCAAAGTGTGTTGCCATGTACCATCAGCAACTGTCGTACTGTGTCACTCAGTTTGTAGAGAAAGATTGCAAGCTTTCTGATACTGTCATAAGGGGTTTACTCAAGTATTGGCCCATCACAAATAGCTCAAAGGAGGTGATGTTTTTGGGTGAGTTGGAGGAGGTGCTGGAAGCTACACAGACAGCAGAGTTCCAGAGGTGTATGGTGCCACTTTTTCGTCAGATCGCCCGCTGTTTAAGCAGTTCTCACTTTCAGGTACGGTTTATATATAGCCGACCACCAATTATACCATGAACATAGAATATGTGCTTGTTAATAGCTCACGGAAGTTCTTATCTTTGAATCATCATTGATTTCTGGCTTATTGCTTTGAACATGACTCTATCATTTATTCATTTATAAGTGCAACTCAACTAAGCTGTAGCAAGTGATATGTGTAAAGTGCATACTATTCTGTTGATGTTGATACATAATAGTCATATTGACCTTGAGCCTCTTACTAGCTGCCACTTCCACATGATGGAATGTTAGTGGCATGGGAACTTTGTCCATTGCCCATTTGTTTTTATTATTATTATTTTTTATTTCCACTCCAGAAGCTGGACAGTTTTTTTTTTTTTTTTTTTTAAAAAATCGAACCAAATCTTAATTGGACCTATTTATTCCTTGTTGAGTTAGGCTGTTAATTCTAACTGGCATTTATAACTGCCTTTATATTTATTTGGATTCATACCATAATCACAAAATTAGTCTCTCTTCAAGTATCTTGAGAATTATACTTGTTGGAAGAAGCATGGAAAATGTTAGTGACGAGAAAATACTGCAAAAATGAGTCTGGCTGAACTAAGTCCAGTTTGCTATATGAAAGCCAATGTTATTGTCAAGTCATAATTCAACTTCATACCATTATATCGCATCTCTGTAAGGCCCCTGTTAGTGTCAAACAATTTGCTCAGCCTATTTTAAATGATGGCTTATGTGCTTCTCATTTTTACTGTTCAGTAGCATTTTATGGTTTCCAAGTTGGATACCAAACACAGAGGACATTCAAACTTTGTTTCATTCCATATCATCTCAGTGCACCCAATTGTTAGGTTGATGATACCGTATGGCTGTTATGAGCATGCCAACTCACATCTTTCAAATAAATGACTTTTCTTGCCTGAGCGAGGCAGTTGAGGAAATAAGTAGTCATGGCCTAGTTTCCTTTGTTTCAAGAGTTTCCAGAAGGCATGAACAGTTGATTCTTTGACCGCTGAAAATCATGTTCAACTTATGGTGTGTTTTCCATAGTTGAGAACAACCATATTTTCCTTGGTCTTTTACCTGATGACATATTGGGTGCTTGCCCAGAATCAGTCATAAAATTAAACAAGATGTCTTGTTGTGATTCCATCCAACTGTTTTCTACAGAAGCTGACATTATACAATTTCTTCATTTGTTCAACAGGTGGCAGAGAGAGCTCTCTTTCTATGGAACAACGATCACATTGAGGGTTTGATCAAACAGAACAGTAAGGTTATACTGCCCATAATCTTCCCAGCGTTAGAACGAAATACAAAAGGCCACTGGAATCAAGCAGTTCAAAGCTTGAGTCTAAATGTTCGGAAAAATATTCATGGACCATGACCCCACACTGTTTGAGGAGTGTCGCAAGAAGTTTGAGGAAGAGGAAGCTCAAGAAGCTGGTGTAAGGTCAAAACGTGAGGCTAGATGGAAGCGCCTGGAAGAAATTGCCTCGTCAAAGTCTCCTCAGTGAAGTAGCACGTCTTCCTGAGGCTGTAGTTCATCAGCAGAGTTCCTCTAGCTATCTAGCCTTGCTGACTGCATATGAGCAGCTAGCTCTTTCTGGCAGGATCAAGTAAATGCTGATGTAAGTACCCATGGAGGGCTGCTTGCCTCATTTTACTTGTTACCAGACATTTTACTGGCTGACATGTAAATACGAGGTACATCTCGGGCTGTGAAGCTTCAGCAGAACCTCGGGTTCTGTCTGTTGTGTGATCCACTGATGACAGTATCGGTTTCATCATCAGAGGACAAAGGACATGAGGTAAAATGGTCTTTTCTGGCTTTCCTGAGATGTTCTCGCCACATCTTAATGTGTAGTCTGCGGGTCAGTGTCCTGATCCTAGGACAGTTAGGAGCACTTGAAAGACGAGCAAGAAGTCGTGCTCTTGCTTGCTGATGGCGATTTTGCTGAACTGTAATATTCTTTATGTATGAATACCAGTGCTCTTGTGATAATATGTAATCTGGGTGTACATGTCTTTTGCTTCCTTCGATGTATACAGAAATTTGGAATGAAGCGCTGGTTGCTGGCTGTTTTTATCTTTGGTATCATGAACTGAATGTTGAGCTTACATCAAGATAGGTTTTGTTTCGTGAACTGTAATATTTCCTAAAAATATAAATATATTTGTGTTCTTACGTTCCAATGATTCTACGCCTTTTATCACAACTAGGTGAATCTTCCCCTTACTGCGGGAATTAAAAAATTCATGATATCATATCTTAACAATAGGGATATTAATCTATTAGATATAGTATAAATCACAGTTTACTTATTATAAATAACTCTTTCTTTAGACCAAAATATCAAGTCTCTTAACCGAAGTATTTGAACCGAGTAAAAAACGAATAATTATTAAGACGATAGGGATATATGAAGTCTCTTAACCGAAGTATTTGAATACTTATTATAAATAACTCTTTCTTTAGACCAAAATATCAAGTCTCTTTTCTATATGGAGGTTTCGAAGAGACTAACATACTGTACAGAGTTTGGCAAACTGGCCATAGACAATACATTACATTCATGTATCATTGTGAGGCTTAAACTGGCTGGACATCATTGCCACAAATAGATCGGACTGGCAAGTACAAACGGCACTAAAATAATTTCAAAATAATAGATATCATTCATTTTGAAGGCACTCCACGAACCTGATTTGCAGAATGGAAATCCCAAAGACTATCCAGTGATAAATCTTGAATCTCTGGGTTCTGATCCAATAACATGTTAACAATAGAGCAACAATGTTAAAATACTAAATATCATCCATTTTGTAGGGAATTGAACATTTAAGGGACCTGTAGATTACCTGTCTGTTCCAAACTGATTTAAACTGGAGTAATCTCTAAACAACGATACTGACCATCCTGTACCAAATCGAGGAAAGGCAAAACTCAGCCATTGCAGATTAAACCACGAACCTGGTGAACATGTCTATGAATTTCAGATCTGTTTTAAAAAACCATAGTCCATAGGATATTCAAATATAAACGCTAGATCAGTCAGCGATAGAATAATCCAATCATACCCTGCGTCTGAAGCGCAGCGCACGCTTGAAAGCAAGTAGCAGCAGCAGCTCCAATTGGCGGGCGCAGGCGTGCGGGAGACGGAGATTAGATAGCAGAGCAGGGGCCGATGGTGCGGAACGGTTACCTCTCCTTGCGGTCCTGGATGTTCGAGCTGGCGTACAGCTTCGGGAGGGGCGTGCCCTGATCGAGGCTTCATGTCCGGCACCACCCAGACCCCGACCCCTACACCCCGGACGCCGCTCCCCGCCCGCCCGGCTGCTTGCCCGGCACCACCCAGACCCGACCCTACACCCCAGACCCCGCGCTGGAAGGTGGATTTGCTATGTTTAGTTACCAGACCCATGTACCAATCAGAACCCGGAGAACTCCCGTGGGGGCTCTCTTATAAGAGATTTAGATAAATTTACCCATTAATATGCTCATCTCTTAAACATAGTAACATACGCAGCCACTACTTCATGCCTAACTATTTCCAGAGCTCTAAGTGTACATACGTCATGTGTCTGATATATGGCTACATTGCACTCTTTCTTTGTCTACTTCCAGATTGATGAAGCATAACTCTGAAAAACGCCTACAAATTTGCATGATTTTGTTTTTTCGACACCATATTTGCATGATCTGGACAGTTGAAAATGAAACACTGGAGGAAACCAAATCGTCTGCATCTAAGATTTGGTTCCCTCCAACACTCACTGACTCGTGTTCAGCTTCCAAATTCTTTGAAGAAGTTCAGTCCAGCTGCACTCCAAAGTTGCATGATCTGGACAGTTGAAAATGAAACACTGGACCAAACCAAATCGTCTGCAACTAATAAGATTTGGTTCCCTCCAACACTCACTGACTCATCTTCGGCTTCCAAATTCTTCGAAGAGTTCAGGCCGGCTGCACTACATACCTGAACCACGCATGATATGATCAACTGAACATGAGACATTGGAAGAAACCAAGCCTTTTCGATTTCTCAAGTTCAACTGCCAAGGTTTGGTCCTGAACCTTGATGCTATTTGCTTTGAGTCGCTGAAGATGAGATGTCTGAGAAAACTAAACTCCTGAGACAGTGGCAGAAGACAAGGAAGATTTCAGTCCCCTGAAACTCTTACCTTCAGAACGAGCATTTGGTTTGCAATGCTTCAATCTTGGTGCTGCCCTTTTGTGCACCAGTTCAGCCTGAAGATCCTGTGTTGGTCCATTCTGTTATTCCCTGTCATGAGTTGTCCATATCCAGAGAAAAAAAAAGTTCAGAGAAGCAGCTATGCTTACCTTGACATGCTTTTGCATTTCTGGTACCTCTGCTTACTGTAATCATGTCAAGAATAGTTTTTATCAACCTGAGATATGTCCCAAAACGGTTTTAATTCTGAATAGATTACATAATATAACCTCAAGCTACTTCTCTGATCTGTATCACAATTTTAAAATGAAACATTAAAATTTTCTTTGTTTCTTCATGAAACGTAAAGATCATTCTTTCTTTACCACTTGGAGAGGCATCCCAATAATATTTCCCCTCTATATCTTCTATGTTTCCTACAGCCTTTCTAAAAATCCCAATCTCTCTATTGTAATGGTTTTCCTTCTATCTCACCGACAGGTGGATCCTTACTGCCATCTTCTTTCTTTATTCAAAATTGAGAAAAGAAAGAAACAAACACGCACACACAAAAATGCACAAACAAATTGGATAGCCCCATGTCAGGTTGCCTCAGCAGCTGACGTTCCCTGTGCACTGCACGGGACGACGCGCGCACGTAGCGGCCGCCGCATGACGACGGACAACTCCTGCTTCTCGGCGAACTCCACCGGCTCGCCGGCCACCTCGAAGCCATTCGAACTCGGCGACAAGGCTGGCCACGAAGAACTCCAGGTGCAGCAGCGCCAGCGCCATCCCGGGGCAGATCCTCCTGCCGGCGCCGAACGGCATCATCTTGATCTACTTGGCCCCGTGAGGTCGACGCCCGCGCCCTCGCCGCCGGGCAGGAACCGTCAACGTCATGCCATGTCTAAGATCTTGACAGAACAGATTGTATGGCACGAAAATAGCAAGCGAGTACATCTAACAGCACTATAATATAATCTTCTAGTGGTATTTACTATACTAACTTTCATCTTTTTTTTTTTTTGAAACATAACTGTCATCTAATTATTGAACGGGTCATGCCATGTCCATATATATGATTTTATCTTTGCGTGTTTGCTTCAATACCCATAGCAGCACCTCCCCTTCTAAGAAATCAGCACCGAAAATGGCTTGACTACAACCCTGCCCAAGGAAAACCACCACATCCCTCAAACTGGCATGTGAATCTAAAATGGTTCGAGGGCTTTGAGCTGCGCGTGTGGTTAATTCGCTACAACAAAAACAAATCAGGAAAACACACGTCAGATTACTTCAGATTTAGCCGTTAAAGATAGTAGCCAGGCAGACCTTCCTCAAACCTAAGACCCCATGTCGTTGAGCAGAGTTTGACAGTGTTAGGTCAGGTTGGACTAGCAATGGAAGAAGCAGCATTGTTTTGGTCATCCTTCGGTCGTCTAGGAACGATTGTCTCGCACGATTTCTAGCTAAAAATCTTACTATTATTAATTAGAGGCTCCAACGAAGGCTCCCGTTAATCCTCACCGATCTTGCGCTAAGAAAAAGGGATAAATCATAGAAATTCTCATAATTATCGAGAAACATCTAACCATCAATCCAATAGACTCTAACAATGATAGCCATTAGATCTAATTTGTTTTTCCAAAAAATTACCTACAATTACCATTATAAAAATAACATCAAATAACTCCTTAAATACACCCACCTATGCGTTTGCAAAAATTCAAATATAATCACCTAATAAATAAAAATGATCTGATTCTATTGTTATGAAAAAAAAAACTTGTGATATATTTTTTTAGATATCGGAATAAAATATCTCAGCCTTCACATTCACAAGTGAATGTTTAGAGCTTGTCATTACACAAAAAGGGACATAGCCCACCTTCCGCTAATCGGACAAAGTTCAGCAACCTTACAATGGCATACTGCCAACAACCATCTCACAGCAGAAAAAAAACATGAAAGAACCAAGTTCAGAGATCCTAAAAGCACCAAAAAGGTTACTAATCCCAGGTCACCTGAGGTCACACCAGCACCTTGTAACAGCTACATTACCAGCTGCCATCAAAAAGGTATACAAGATCTAAACCACACGTTATCTTATCACCGTCCAAATACACTCCCCATTCAAATGCCGCCGCAGCGCGCGTGCCCCTCCCCACCTAGGGGCGTCCTCTGCCGGGGAGATTGACCACCCAAAAGGCGCAGACACTCGAAACCCTGGCCTGTGGCGCTGGCGGTGACGGCGATGACATCCGTTTCACGGGGGCCAAACCATGCACAAGTTGCCAGTGGCGGAGCTAGAGAAACGGAGAGGGTGCGGCTTGCGGTTTAACGACGGAACAATAATGCAACAAATAGCACCATAGTCATGTTTTTCCTAGTATCCACAGGAATATTTAAATTTTAGTTACTTTGATCGCTTTTATAAATATCAATAATCAAATATCATAGAAAGAACGGAAAAAATTCATAACTCTGGAATCTGTACAAAGTACCAAGAGAAAATAGAGGAATTACAAAATTAAAATCATTGGATGGTCAAATTGATGGAAACTGAAACTATGAAAGAATGAAGAATACTTGAATTAATTAAGTTGTTTACTCTGTGGAACAGTGGAAGGATGGACTCGAAGAGGAGAAGGAAGCGTGCAGTTGAAGCGTCCGCGAAGTATGCTGCAAATCGCGTTCGGTTGCGTCCGTGCGTGCGGTGCGTTGATGCTGCTGCCTGCTGGGCTGCCCATCCGGCTGTGGTGCAAGTATGTGCGGCCGCACCCAGTCAGCACAATATGGATCCGATCTCCTATTTAGTTTGCAATCTGTTTGTCACTTTGTTGTTTGATATTTTATATTCTTTCCAGATCATCGACGAGCATTCCGAGGTTGAACCTACCGTCCTCCATCAGCTATAGCATGCACGTGGATGCATGGAACTCTGAGAGACAAGCTCATCGATACGGCCCTACGTCGTCATCAATTAAACCACGTAGACAAGACAAGCATGGATCATGGATGTGGATGAGTACCGAGCTGCACGTACAATAATATGCTCTCTTGGTCGCCCAACCAAGGCCACCTAACGACGACAAGCAGTCAGGTGATGATGAAGTGTTTCAGTGTCCTCAAGGTGTTGTTCGGTGATGGCACGTCATGACTTCATACAGGTTAGAGCTGAACTCAAAATGCAAATGTACTTTCCAGCATTATTTAGTCTATAGCTACGTAATTTATAAATAAATTGTCCAGTTTACCTATATGAGAACCGAAGCCAAATTCGTCATAACATTCATTACACGCGTGCTATCCGGTTGACAATCACCTACAGAACATAAAAAAAAATGGACTAATACACAAATTGTTTCTATTTTGAGGAAAAGCACGAATTACATAATCGTTGCTAATTGGCATTCTATTCCCTTGTAATTAATAAAAATATGGTATTTCAAAGAAATCTAATTAAAACCTTATAAGACTATTACTAATTAGAGGTTGCAACGAAGGCTCCACGTTGATTCTCACCAGACGCGCTAAGAAAAAAGATAAATGCTAGAAATTGTCACGTTAATTAAAAACATCCAACAATCAGTCAAAAGACTAGCCATTCATAGCCATCGGATCTATTTTGTTTTTTTTTTCAAAATTTACCCACCTTTGCTATTATAGATAAAAAATAGTCTAAATTTTATTGTTCGGAAGAAAAAAGAGACCTTAGCTAGGAAATCTTGAATGACGCCAGTATCCATCACGTTTATGGTGGGTCAATCTATTAACAAAAAGGCTTCTAAAAAGATCTGTTAACAAAAAGCAAGATTTTCTACATACTGTTAATAATAAGATAACAGCACATGATGCGAGAATTAATAATTATTTTTTTTTTTTTGCACAAGTCACTAGGTTAATAATTAATAAACAATGGTTGCATTCATTAATCTCTTAAACAAAAATCAGATGGAAGGTTAATTTGTTGAAAAAAAATATATGTGGCAATCAACTTACATGTGTGTCATACTGCAGTTACATATATATAAACAAAATGGAGACAATTTTTTGTCGACTAGGAATCAATCCGTTCGACATTTGTTCTTTTTCATCGTTTCTCCATGTTTATTCTCATCAAACATGCTAAGAAAAAATAAATTCTGGAAATTCTCATAGTAATACGAATATTGGGTCATTAGTTTGGTAGACTCTTATGGTCATCACCACTAATAGTCATTAGCTCTATTTTGCTTTATAAAAATTTACCCACAAGTTATCCCTACTTTTACATCTAAGTTACCCACTTATGTTATTATGAAAGATAATTTTAAAAACTACATCTGACAAAAAAATGCAATTATGGGATCTGTGCCACTCAAACTAGCTCAATTCTAAGAAAATTTATAGTAAACAATATTAGCATTTATGTCTCTAAATAAATTTATTGTGAAAATATATTCTATAACTAATCTTATGATACTTATTTTTTCATGAATGCTAACACTTTTTTTATATAAATTTGGTCAAAGTTTAAACTGTTTGAGTTCTTGACAAGCGAGAATTGCATTCTTTTGTGGACGGAAGGAGGACTAAATTTATAAATATATTATCCACCTCCCTCATTATAAGTTAATTTAAAATAGCCGCCTAAATTTCATAAGTTGTTATTTCAAATCAGTTTATAAATTTGGAGTATAATGTTATGTCATATCAATATATTCAAGCGAGAATTGTTGTGGACGGAAGGAGTACTGAATTTATAAATATATTATCCACCTCTCATTATATAATGTAATTTAAAATAGTTGCGTAAATTTTGTAAGTTGTTATTTCAAATCAGTTTGTAAATTTGGCGTAAAATGTTATGTCATATCAATATATTAATTTAGTTTTAAGCACTTTGTGTTTTATTAAAGAATACAACTACAAATATAATTATGTGATATAAAAATTCAACATGTTGATTGCCTTGGTGCAACTAAGAACTAATAGGGTATCCTAAGACCTACAACCTTTTTTTATAAAAAAATATTTGAATAAAAGATACAACAAACACTAGAGTTTCACTAATTTATATATAAACCTTGATCAGCTGGAAGGATTTCGCCGGCCCGTTCCGCCTTAACAGAGGCCTTAGGCGGATAGGCGGAGGGCGGGCTGCCTGCCTGCACCAAAGCTCAGGGGCACACCAAACCGAGCAGAACGGAACCCACCGTACCATATGATGCGCGCACGCATTGGCACTGACAACCATGTTCCGCCGCCGCGCTGTCCGCACCCGCCGGCATGCACTATTGCACTCGCGTGCTCAGAGCGACGAGCCGACGACACGTACACGGGCCACTGACGGCACCGACGTACGCGACGAGCGCCGCGGCCGCGGACGTGCCCTTGTTTAGCGGCAACTAACAACCGCTGCGCTAGCAGCTTTCTTTATGTCTGTTCCCCGTCGTCATCTTTCGCCGGCATTCCAATTTCCATCTGTTCGGTTGACTTTTTTTTTTTTTTTTTTTTTTTTTTTTTTGCTCTCATCTGGGTACAGCTGTAGCATCTGTTCATACATACGCACATCCACACAACACACGCACACTACTCACACCGCCCCATGTACAAACAAACCTACAACTACACTCAGATTCGAAGACCGCGTCCATCTTGAGATCACCGAAATCCTCTGATTCCGTAGGTGACGGGCACGTCACAATCCCATTGTGGCTTCACGTGAGAGGCGCAGCTTGGCACCTGGTCCAAGCGGAGACTGATCATATTTGGGGAAAAAAACCCGGTGCGGACCTGGTCGATTTTGGGAATCGAGCGCTGGTCGGTGGCCTCCACGACGGGAGAGGCGCACCACTGCGCTACGGGCGCGTTGGCATCTGTTCGGTTGACTTGTTGGCACGTACGTACACGGTGACGGGCGCGCACGCGTGTGAGTGGATGATGAACAACGTCTCTGGCCGGCCGGCGACCGGCGGCGAGCACTACGGACCGACATGCCTCTACCGGCGCCGGAAGCGCTCGGTAACAACACGGGCGCTCGGTAGAGGCTTTACCGAGGGCTGCTCTCGGTGGAAGCCCCTCGGTGAAATTTTTTGACCGGAAGCGGCCTTTTACCGAGAGCTCAAGCCAAGGCCTCTCGGTACAATCTGCACAACGTGTGTCGGGGGCTAGGCCTGCTCTCGGTAAAGGCGGCCGACGTCGGCGTCAACTTCTGCGAGCCGCCCCCCTCCCTCTCGCGACGGCGACCACTTCACCGAGAGCCTTCCCAACGAGCTCTCGGTGAACTGAATTTTATTTCAAGAATTTTTTTAAACAAATTCTACCGAGAGCTAGGTACGGGTTCTCGGTGAAGTTTTACTTTATACCGAGAGCTGGCCAAGATTGGCTCTCGGTGAAGATTTATTGCAAAAATTTTTTAAACAAAGTCTACCGAGAATTCACGGTGAGCTCTCGGTAGACTTACATTTCCAAAATACTTGTCAAAAATTCTCTACCGAGCGCCCTTTGCTCGGTAGAGATATGGTCGTTTCACCGAGAGCTTGTGTCGCCCTCGGTGAATTGACCAAAGTTTCACCGAGCCTGTTCTACCGAGAGTTGCTCTCGGTAGGTCCGGAACCCAATTTTTCCCAGCTTTACCGGCGCGGCTCTCGGTGAATATATCTTTACCGGCGGTGCCCTCGGTAAAGTGACCATATATATATATATTTTTTTTTTTTTTTTTTTTGCATTCCACCTTGACAAACATAACATATAAATCATATATCACATCCATGCACTGATAAAACTCATATATCACATATATAACACATCCATGATCCAAACACATTAAGTCATCCAATATCCATCACAAGTCATCAAGTCTAGTTCCACAGCTGATAGTTATCAAGTTCGACACGTCCACCACAAGCTCATCAAAGATGGGGCTGCTGCTGCACGCCCGGTGAAGGACAGTCTGCATCGTCATGGGGAGGAGGCGGCGCATGGTTCGATCCCGCCGAAGCCGGCTGCACAAATGAGAAGTGGTTGCATGTGTTAGCCGTGATCCGTATCCTCAAGCAAAGCATAAGTTGAGACAATTTCATACTCACCGGAGTAGGTTGAGGCGGAGCAAACGCTGCTAGCAGCGAACGTGGCAGAGTGGCCCTCGAGGTCTGGAGGTAGTTCATGAGCTCCGCTAGCTGCCTCGCCTGGGCTTCCTGTTGGGCCCGAAACGCAGCATCCGTTGCCTGCCGCTGTCGCTCTGACTCTTCTAGGCGGGCCTAAATCCAATGTTTTAGTAATGCAAACCTAATTAAGGTGTGTAACGAAAACTATTTAACAAAGGAATAACCTGGAGTTCGTCGTAACGCGTGCGTGCGCGGGGGCTCGGCATTTGCGGGCGTATAGGCAAAGCTCTTGCTGCGTGCTGTGTGTCGGGCTGTGAGAGACTTAGCCCGAGCTATCGATGCAGCCGTCGGCAATCCACAACCGTCCGTGCTTCTTGCCTCCTCCCACCGCCATAACGACGTCTGGATCGATGTTCTGACTGAACGGATCGAAGTCTTCCCCATGGACCTTCTTTGCCGCCTCCGTGTAGTCGTGGACCTTTCGGTACACGTTCGGGTTGGTGTAATGCGCGCTCGGGCGAAGTCGTTCGTTTGTAGGTTACGGCGGACGTCGCCTTGCCCTTGTGGGACATGCAGAAAGCCCCAAAGTCGTTGCACTCCTGCCCTAGGTGTGCCGCCATCTGCGAGGAAGACGAGATGATTAGAAACTAGGCAGAATTGAGCGTTACAATCGATAAAAGAATGTGTGTACCCATCTTTCTTTGTATGCGGTGAGGTTGCGGCTGCCTTGATGGTGTGCTGGACCTCCCATCGCGTGAACTTGTAGTGAACTTGTACCGGCGGCAATGAACTTGTAGTGAAGTTGTAGTAGAACTTTTAGTGAACTTGTAGTTGTAGTAGAACATCTTTTGATTGTAGTGACTTGTTTTAAATTATGCAAGTTTGTATATGTGACTTTAAATTATGCAAGTTTAAATTATGCACTACAGATGTGATATATATGTGACTTTAGATACATCTTTTGGTGGTGGTGACTGTAGAAAAAAAATATGGTCTTTTTACCGAGCGTGGCGCTCGGTAAAATGACCAAAATCTACCGAGGGGCGAGGCCAGCTCTCGGCAAAATTATTTCACCGGGGGCCGCGTCTAAGCGCTCGGTAGACTGACCATAGTCTACCGAGCGCCTAAGTAAGCTCTCGGTAGAGTTGACGGCATAGGGGCGTTAGGCCCTTTGCGGGGCCGCGAGGCCGTCAACGCCACCGAGCACGGATCTTTATGGAGGGCTGACTCTCGGTGTGTGCGAAATGTGTACCAAGAGCCCTGTTTTACCGAGGGTAGGGCTCTCGGTAAACTCAGAATCTACCGAGAGCCCCAGTTTACCGAGGGTTGGGCTCTCGGTAGAGGTCTCTCTACCGAGAGCTTTGTTCCTCCGAGAGCGGCTCTCGGTACAGGCATACTCTACCGAGCGCTGGACATCGGGCTCTCGGTAGAAGGTCTAGCGCTCGGTAGAGGCCCTGTGTCCGGTAGTGAGGCAGGCATGTATATATCGATCAGTGTGTATATGCAATGCATGTGACAAGATAAGAGCTACAGGTAAGTGTGCCGATCCATTAGAATTAGGTTAAACACATGTGGTTGCGATAACGCCATTAGGATAAGCCATGATGTTTTCAACAGGCAGCGTAGGTGTTAACTTGCGCCGCGAGCCGGGACGGGATAGGACGGGCCAAAACCGACGGTCCCCGTCGCAGGGGCCGAGCCGACGGCCGGTTAAACTACCATTTGCGCCGCGCGTCATCTCCGAGTTAAACTACCATTTGCGCCGCCGTCATCTCCGAGCAAGCGTAAAACTAAAGAAGCTACTAGCGGCGACAAGTAAATAAAACCGGCACTGGGTTTGGTGCGTCACCACGTTAAAGAATGCACTTGGGACAGCGACTAACTTCAACTGCAACGTTCCGGGGGCTTCTCATTCCTAAACTAAGGCCACGTTTAGATGGCGAGAAAGTTGCAAAAGTAACTGTTCCAACCCTTGTAGCACTCCTGTAGCACGTTTCGTTTGTTTGTGGTAAATATTATCCTACCATGGGGTAACTAGGCTCAAAACATTCGTCTCGTGATGTACAACAGAATTGTGTAATTAGTTTTTTTTACCTATATTTACTGCTCCGAACATATGTCTTTTGGTGTATTTAATGTGATGTGATGGAGAGGGAGCGGAAAAACTTGGAAGTTTTTGGCAAATTTTTGGCCATCTAAACGAGGCCTAACCCCGGGAGGGAGATGGGCAGATGGCGGGCGCGGATGGAGATCCCACCTGCTTTGGGGGGTCTGCCACTCCGTTTCGTCGTCTTGTCCGTGGAAAGCAAAGGCATCCGAGGCGGCAGCAGCCAGCAGGTCCGGCCTCCCTTTCACCAAAAAGCTTGGCGCTTTCGGGAGAGATAGATAGCCATGCCAATATGGCAATTTGCCATCATGCCTTTAATTCTAATCCTACCACACACACACCCCCACTACGGCGGCCAAGCTTGCTGCTGCCTTTATATATGAAATTTTTATAATAATTGGGGGAAAATTGGATGGCTCACATCGATCGAGAGTGGCCGATCCGGCGGCTACGAAGGCTGTAGGCAATGGGAGGCAAAAGCCGGGGAGGCAAAAATTGCCTCTGTTGTGTCTATGACGATGGGCCATAGAAGTAAAAATTGCCTCCTGTTGCCTTCACAAAATGGAGGGAGTAAGAATGGGGCGTAATTGCAAACTTGTAATTCTTTTTTTTTTGTAAAGGGTAAAATGGTAACTTCAGAAATACCAATTATTGTTTTTAGTAGTATAGTTAGTGTGGCAAACACAAAATGAATACGAGTGTGTTGGTTACTTCTAGGTTTTTCACGGCCGGCGTCTGCGAGCCGCCGTCGCCGCCGCGGATGGGTAGGTTTCCACGGCCGACGTCGTGCGAGGCGCCCGCCGCCCCGCCGATGGGAGGAGGCCGGACCGCGGGGCAACGGGCCACCCTTGCCCCTCGTTCCTCCTCGCCGTCATCCACCCCTGCTCGTCCTCGCTGTGTACTTCGCTCGGGCGTCGCCCTCGGCGTTCGGCCATGGTGGAGCAAGATGAGGCGAAGAAGATGGGGGCATCAAACCTAGATCCAAGCGCGCCATGAGGAGGAGACTGGAGCCGGCACCGACGCTAGCGTTGCACATGACCAGGAGAGTAGGTTCGCCGCCGCCGCCGCTATCTGCGACGGTAGGTTCGGCGTCATGCGCCTTTGCGCCGGCGCTGCCGGCCATCGTCGCGCGCCACCGAGGAAGGGCCTTGAGCTGGCCGGTGGGCTGGACTGCTGCGGCGCGCGCCCCTCTCGTTGAACCTCATTGTGGGGGCGAGGCGTTACCCAGGTTGGTTTCTCAGCATTTGCAAGTTCATGTCTTTTGATTCTTAGTTCGAGAGATTATTGTAACTACTAGAGTAGTTCATACAAAACACTTACAATTCTGTGTTGATCATAGCATACGATGGATTTTCCGATTGGCAAAAGGGGTATGGTCTTACAGAGACTATTTTAGTATCGGTGCTTGTTTCCAATAGTGTGTTTCCGATTGACTAATTTAAGCTATATGATTCAGTGTCAATGCATAACGTGATGCTTGTTCTTCCTCGATTGTTTTTGCCCACGACATTAGACGAAACTTCGAGGGGGATTTTCGAGAGACACTTTGTCCCTTTAGTTAGTCAATTATTTATTGACAAAACTCATTTGCTGGTTCTTGATAGTTTGATACTAACTGTCCCTCGCTATCTTTGTTGTCGCATTTGCAAACAAGCAATTGAATCCGGCCTCCCGCACAAAAAGTGTTCGACAATGTGCATGAAATTCCCCGAGCTAGAGAGAATGCCTTTTGTGTACTTTATTTTTTTTTCTTTGAAAGAGGAAGATTTTCTTCCCATTCCCACGCACAAACTAATTTGAAACCTTATCCACAGGTTGATTCTTACGGACATTAGTTACATAACTGCACTATACATCAACAGGTTGGTGTCCCGAGAACACTGTTTGTTTGTTGACTGCTGGTAGTGCAAATACTTATACATTGCTTAATTATTGATTATGCAGTGAAGAACAAAACTGAAAATGCTGTACATGGCAAGACTAGCGAGATAAACATGAACCGTCACCACCATATCCTTTGCGGCTAAGCTTCTCCTTAGTTCAATCATTTCTTTCACGCAAACTATTACTTCTAACAGATTGGGCTATAGCCATAGAGAATTTATCGAAGATGGTACTTTCGGTGCACACTTGAAACATGGAATCACGACATATATGATTTAATTCCCAACCTCTCTCTTTTAAGCTTTTCTGCATGTCCCGAGAAGTAGGACGGTGACATGTTGATTAATAGATCAATTGCGATGCAGTAACATTACAAATGATTGAGACATTTTTAAATGGACAACGTAGATGATTAGTACAAAGACATACAGATAAAAGCACATGTTCATAAGTGTCTACCATTTAGGGATCATCATTAGCAAGCAACATTTTTCAGTAAGACTGAACTCAAAGGAGATGAGCTGAAGGATTCATCAGAATTCTAAAAAAATCACGAAAAACTTGTAGAGCATTCTTTTGCCTTCCAAACAAGTATCTCCTAAACAAGTACAAGCCACCTTTTGGGAACAGATTCTGCAGACAGGGATATAAGCCGGATAACCATCTCCTAAACAAGTATCCAAATATGTAATCATACATGAACTCCAACAACTACAATTCTAATATGTGGAGAAATCTTTGTTATGGTTGCTAAATATGTGGAATCTTAATAATAATTCAAAATTAGTACAGTAGTTTGATGCCTACCCAACCATCCAATGCCAAGAGTGCATGACATGAATTCAAGGTCCTGTTCAGAGAGAGAACAAAAATGGCATCAAGGCAAATGTGCTCTTCCAAAAGCACAAACAACCTCCAAGCCTTCCTCTTCAATTCATGGTCTATTGCACCTTCAAGCTTAAGAATTCATAAATCATGACTCATCGAGCAGATAATGCAGAGATACAAGACTTCAGTTTTGCATGCCCGCATCAACCCGAGAACGCTTCTATGGGCTGCCTCTCGTCATTCGGATGCAATATATGGAATAAATATGGTCCCACACAAAATGAGATAGATCCCAAACAAATCCCCTCATCAAAATACATGGAACAAACAATGGTCCTGTTCTAAGTTAAATGGACACTCATCTAGGAATGTATCATCAAATGGTGATATCTTTGAACTCGAAAAGGCAACAGAGGCTGAGCTCAAAGTTGCATACAAAATACGAATCACAATCAGTTTTAATCCTTGGTCCACAACTATATCCGCTAAACAAGACGTGAACGGCTTTATTGAACTATATTGAAAGGATGGTGTGGGTAAATCTTCCATTCATGTTAAACAACGAAAACTCGATAGTAAAAACAAAGTTATTCGATTATCAAAGCTTACCAGAAAGTGGATACCTTGAGCAACGATGCAAATCCTGCTCGACGACGGGCGAGGGGCGTGGCGGCGCGCGGAGGAGGGGCTGGGAGGGCGGCGCGAGCGGCGGGTTGGAGTCGGCACGGCCCGCGGCGCGGCAAGGGCAGGGCAAGGGCGTGGCGGCGCACGGACGGCGTCTTGGAGGAGGAGGGAGGAGCGGCGGGTTGGGGAGGGGCGTGGCGGCGCGAACGGCGAGGGCGGCGTGGCGGGAGGTGTCCGCGCCGGCGTCTTCATCGGGCGCGGCGCAACGCGAAGTCGGAGGAAGGCGGCAGCGCGGAGAGCCCAGCGATGAGCCCGCTTTACCGTCTCCGCGTCGGCGTCGCCGATGGCGCGCCGCGATGGAGTCGGCGGCGTCGCGAGGACCGCCGGCGGGATGAGCCCGTCCGCGTCCGCACGGACCTGGGGTCCCCGATCGCCACCTCGGGAAGGGGCTACGACGAGCAGGAGGGGTCGAAGGGGCTCGCGGACGAGGGGCTGGGGAGGAGGAGGAGGAGCGGCGGGTTCGAGATGGCGGCGAAGAGGAGCCGCGTCGGGATCTCCGGGGTGGGCCGCGACGAAGAGGGAGGGGTCGCGAGCACAGGGGTACCTGCGGGTGCGGGAGGGGTTAGATGTGAACAATTACCGTGTTATCCTTCCACCTAAAAAAAGAATTTAGGAGAGGCAACAAGAGGTAATGGTAGGTAAAATCAAGTATTGTAAAAGAGCTCTTTATATATACACGCCTCTGCCAGAGTGCCGGCCACGCTGCCCTGCCCATGGTCTCTAGCTCATCGATCGACCAGGCAGCTTCCATTTTGTGCCTAGCTCGATCTCGTGCAAGCGGAGGGGCTAGCAAACCGTGCTGGAGAAGCAGGGCACGTGCTCGTCGACACGTCGGAGCCGCCGCTGGTCTGTCTGCATGCGTGGTCGTCGCAGCACGTGCCCTCCTTCTCCAACATGGCTTCTCGCCCCCATCATCGTCCAGTTCGCCGCCCGGCAGTGCACCACCGCGGCACCGCCTCGCAATGGGATTATGGGAGGGCTCATCGGCCACCGCCGGCGAGGATGGAGGGCTGCTGGCCTCTGGTAAGAAATAAAACACGCAAGCTTCTAGCTAGTTGCTCCCCCCATTTCTCGGTTAGGCAGGAATTTCCAGCCGACAGCAGCTGCAAATTCAAGGTTGGTCAGCAGCAGTGTCTACTACTCCACTGTCAATGATGGTGCTCGAATCCTTGACCTCTATATAGTAGACATATGTCACCGGAAAGTCATAGGAGTTCGTAGAAACTTGCATGAATTCTTTAATTTAATTCTTCTGTGGTCATCATAAGTCATAATCTTTTTGCTGAACTTCGTTCTGCGTCCAAAGTAACACGCTAATATAATACGACGTACGACATCGATTTGAACTGGTCACCTGAAATTGACCAGATAAGTATGGTGGCGGCTATGAACAAAACACCAACCTTTCTTTCCTGCCAAAGTTGAATTCATCACCATTTCTCCAACCTTCCTTCGTTTTCCATAGAGAAATTAGATATAACGTTAATTATTTATGTGCCTTTTCCAACCTTATATCCTGTATAATGCAAGGCTAGCTCACTCGATGCTAGGGTTGCTTGTTATAGGTAGTCCTATCAGCAAGTTTCAGCATTTGGATATAAGAGAAATACTTTCAAGTAAGTGATATATCTACTTAGTAGCATAAACACAAAAGTAATCTAGACTTTGTTTAATTTGGCGAGGATTGGAGAGGGTAATCCCCTTGGGTCCTTGTTTAATTGCATTTGTATCCAGCTTATCTATACTCCCTCCATACCTAAAAAGCTTGACGTTTAGAACAGCGACACGGTCTCCAAAAACACAACTTTGACCTCTTATTATTCTAAAAATATTTATCGAAGAGTGATATATGTATACTTTTATGAAAGTATTTTTAAAGACAAATCTATTTATATAGGTTTCACATTTGCAAACTCAATAACGTAAAAGTTATTGATGATTTATATTCCCAATGTTTGACCCAAACCTTGTCCTAAACGTCAAGCTTTTTGGGTATGGAGGGAGTATGTATGTATTGGAGTGGATTGGCACACCTCAAGGCTCAATCCATCTCCACGAGTGTGGATTGTGATGGATAGGAGTGCGGGCAAATAAGACTTACGAGGGGATTAACCGAACAAGCTCGAGTAGAACCAAAACGTGGGGATCTCAGGTATGTTCTTCCATCCCAACCCAAATGCTGTTTGCCTATTGAAACTTGAAAGGCTGCATCTAGTCAAAATCACGCGACAGTGTGTACTCGGCCGAGATTATTGTTCATGCAAGCATGCCAAGTTTCCTTTAATTTTGTACATAGAGAGCTGCCGGTGTGAGGCCTACGCGTACGACAGCTGACAGGCCTCGGATATGCGCCTCTATGTGCAAGCAGAAGAGGCCGATAGACGATGACCAGTGTCGGTCTTCAATCCATCAGATATTTGAAAGCCAACTGGTAATAAGACACTGTTTCTTTCCCTTTTTGCTCAACAATCACGCCATGACCTCAGATGGCCTAGGAATGGCGGACCTTAGTGTTGGTGACCTCATATAGTCATAATCTTTTTGCTGCACTTCGTTCTTCGTCCAAAGTAACACGCTAATATAATACGACGTACAACATCGATTTGAACTGGTTCACCTGAAATTGACCAGCTGACAAGTATGGTGGCTGCTATGAACAAGAAGACACCAAACTTTCTTTCCTGCGGTCCTGACAAAGTTGAATTCATCACCATTTCTTTCTCCAACCTTCCTTCGTTTTCCTTAGAGAAATTAGATATAATGTTAAGCTCTCACTCGATCGAGATTATTGTTCATGCATGGCAGCATGCCATGTTTCCTTTAATTTTGTACACAGAGGGGTGTGAGGCCTACGCGTACGTACGACAGTCGACAAGCGGGCCTCAGGAGATGTTTTCTACTTGTTCCAAATATCTGATCAGGCAACTGCTGCTAACAAGACACTGTTTCTTTCCCTTTTGATTTGCTCAACAAGCACGCCATGACCTCCGATGGCCTAGGAATGGCGGACCTTACTGTTGGTGGGCGTTCGCAATGCCGCCATATCGACCTTGGTGCCAGCTAGCGACGTCACCGCTGGACGCGGGCACGTGGTGATGTGCCTGGCGTTCGGGCCTTGGTCACCGTTGGGCCGAGGCCGCCGCAACACTGTCTTAGTCTTGTAGACAGTGATGAAGGAAGGGAATGAATCAGAGAGGGGTACCGGCCGGGTATGCCTTGTGATACATAGACTTGTATTATAGTGAGCACATGATGATGACATGCTCGTCATAATCACTATTTTTAGTTTTTGAGCGGGTGCATTTGCACCCCAAGAACTGTGTAGCTAGCTTTGTCCAGTCCAAAACAGGGTTAGTGGCGGCAATTGTTGCAGACGCCCATAGAGGATTCCCTGCCCCGGTTGCGTGGGTTTTCCACACGTACATTCGTGTGGCCTATAGTTCCATAGGATCAACATCTAACGCTGCTTTATTACATCAACATCTAACGCTACTGGAGGGAGTATAATATTGGTGGTAGGTCATTTAGATCAACATCTAACGCTACTTTAGACTATTTTATAATATCAAGGTGGATAATTTTAGGAAATGCGAACACATGGTTGATAAGTGCCCATGATGTTCAGTTTTTATGATGAGCGATTGTCAACATTCTCACTCTATTTTCCTTTTCTCTTTATCTTCATTACCCTAACTGGCACACGAGGTGTGTCGTGCGACGTGGTTCTTGGCTTGTGTTGTGCGGGTGCCGAGCTCGGAGGCGGTGGTCGAGGGCAAGGTGAAGGCCAAGGAGGGGCGTGCCGTGCCGACGGACTGGGAGCGGTGAAGGACGGACGAGGCTTGGACCGAGGGACCGGTTTGCCGGGTGGCTAGCCGTGGTGGCTGACACTTGGGACATCGACAAGTGCAAGGACACGTGGAGTGACCGTGTCGATAGAGTCAAGACGACGGGACGTGCAAGTCGGCGGGTGGCTCGGAAGACTTGGCGGCGGGCGGTCGAGGGGCGGTGCTGACACGCGTGTCGGAGTCGCGGGGGGATGCGTTATGGGGTATGATATTCGCGGCCCGGTTTGGTGGTTTGGGCCTCAAAATCATCGGCGGCAGGTTTCGCGAGTTTGAGCCTCAAAACCCGGGCAGAGGTTCCGATGTCGGAACGGCACGTGGCGGCATTGGGGAGTTCGCGTTGAAGCGAAGCTACCGGTGAGAAAGGCGCGGTGGCCGTCGGATCAATTTATCCTTGAGTCGGACCATATCGCCCTCGGTTATGTGGTTTGGCTCACTTAGGTGCTAGGGGTAGTTTAGGGATGTGAAATAAGCACTATATGTGGATGGTGGCAGCCCTCTCCTCTCCTCACCTCCTCATTTCCAGTTTTTCCTTTAGGGTTTCCCTGCCTCTAGTTTGCTCAGCTGCATGTGAGAGAGGTCCACAAATTGCAGTACTTTGTGCTTGTGATTCGTGTTCGTGGGAAGAATAGGCCCTACTCTGCTTTCGTGCCCTCTGGGCTTTTGTTTCTCAGATCAATCCATGTGTTGTTCTTGAGTTCTTCGCGTTTTCCCCTTTCCCCTCCCTGTTCTTGATCCGATTTCTTCATTTCGTGATCATTTTGATTCATTTTTCTTGCCTTGATTTGAGCTATGATGTGAGACAAAGTAATCCACCAAGGGAATCGATCAATTTCTCACGAGCTCATAGATCGGGGGATTTTGTGGCTAGGGTTCATGAACTCCGGTTTCCTCACGTGATTTGATTTTCCCGTTGATTCACTTGGTCAAGAGTGATGATTCTTTGGGAATAGCTCATCCACTACCCTGAGATTATCTGGTTCAAATTTGATGGCAGTTGGTTTTGATTTGACCAAGTTTTGATCGATCTTGAGTTTGGGGCAATTTTCGAGCGTGCTGGAACAGGACTCGCGGACAGTCCGTGCCCCAGCGGCGGACAGTCCGGCTATCGAGTTTGAGTTCCCAGCAACCGAGTCCGTACAAGTGCCACTTGACACGTAGGCCTCGGATAGTCCGCCCCCGGCGCGACAGTCCGAGCCTATACTGTTTTGGGTTCCAGCAGGTGTGTTTGAAAGTTGTGTTTTTAGATTCTTGCCGGCACAAGTCTGTAGCCTGTCCAGTTCGGTTGCAGGTTGTTTGGTTTCTGGTTCTTGAACGACGGACAGTCTGGTCTCCAACGCGGACAGTCCAACGTTCGTGTTTCTGGCCCAGTCTAGCAGGGGTTGTCGATTAGTTCGATTTCAGAAATCTTGCCCGCGGACAGTCCGGCTCTGAGTGCGGACAGTCCGCCATAGGCTTTTCAGTCGGTGTCCAGCAGCTGTGTCTTCACGTTGGTTTTCTAGAATTCAGCTGGCGGACGGTCCGGCGTAGACCGCGGACAGTCCGGCCTTCTTGTGTGGTGCACGGCGGACAGTCCGGTCTCCCAGGTGCGGACAGTCCGGTTCTGTGCAGGCAATGCTGTTTTTGCTCGGTTCGACGAAGGCTTGTCTTGCATCTTCTCCGATTGATCCGCTGTACTCCTAGGACATCTCCTAGGATATTCACCCGCCCGTTGGGTCGCGATCTAACCGTGCTTGGTTCTGTTTGATTCTTGAGGTAGTGTGAAGAGCCAAGAACCAAAAGTTCGAAACAATTTTGAGGCTCTATTCACCCCCCTCTAGTCGCCAACACCGGTCCTTCGGGAAAAATAAAACATGCATGATGACATTCATTATTAATGATGCTTATAATCTAGTCCACTGAATGGAGATGGCTAAGTGCTTCTATCTTTTTGAAAGCCTTTAGGAAATCATCTGTTTTCCTAGCGCCTCGTGTGAAAAGTAATGTGGAGATTCCATTGAGAGCTCTAATTAGTATTGTATAAGATGATGCATCACCTATCTTATGTAGTTATGTTAGCTATAGCATGCTCTTCAAAAAATAATACGGGTCCACATGTAATGGAAATGTTTGGCATGGTGCCTGCTTCTCCGGTTCCTTGTGTCTTTTGGCATGGAGCCATTCCAAACGGGTTAGGGCAGAGAGGCTCCAAAGCAGCTAAAATATATGGCTTCGACCTATGCTACCTTTTCAATGTTTTGAATGTAGTAGTTGCCACAAACATGATAGAAATTACAACAAAACTATCCTTAGGACCTTAGCCCCGTTATTGCCAAATATTTTTTAAAACTGCTTCTACTCCACAAAAAGATAGAGCCGGACCCGGAAGCTATTCTAGGAACAGGTGTACTCCTCTCAAACTGGTTCTAATTGTTTTTAAAAAACATAAATATTTATGACATTGAATTAGTTTACTAAATTAATTACAGAATATATTTTTATAGTATATGTATTTGAGTCATAAATGTTAATGATATTTTTCCAGAAACTTCATAAACATAGAAAGAATTGACTCATTTTAAATTCATAATTGTATCTCTTTATTAGACGGAAGCAGTAAAAATCATATCGGAAAATGCAGGATGTTGTCAACCTAAACTTGCTTATTCCATGGCAAGATTTATTTTCCCTCCATCTGACCTTTTTTTTTCCATAGAGTATGAACGTGAAACGCATCCCCCCAAGTGTTTTCTATTTTGTTTTGAAACAAATGGGTATACAAAAAAAGAAATTTTTTACAATAATTGATAAAAATTTGATGGCTCACATCAACCAAGAGCGGCCGATCCGACGGCTACGAAAGCTGTAGGCAATGGGAGGCAAAGGCACGGAGGCAAAAATTGCCTCCTGTTGTGTCTATGTCAGTGGGCCATAGGAGCAAAAATTGCCTCGTGTTGCCTCCGCAAAATGGTGGGATTAATAATGGGCGGTAATTGCATTCTTGTAATTTCTTTTTTTTATAAAGGGTAAAACGGTCTCCCACATCACCCGCATCGTGGAGAACACACTGCCTGCTCCGCCGGCGCCGCCGCCGTGTCCTCCTGCATGTTCTTGCACCCGAGGAGCTAGTCCGCGAGCGTGGTGAGGAGGAACCCGCCCGCGCAGTGCCACTCCGGCTCAGCGTCCGTGAAGACCGTGCCCACGTCGACGTTGCAATCCTTGGCCTCGCCCGCCGCGAAGAGCAGAGCCAGCAGCGCCACCGCGAAGAACACCCAGTTCCTGTCCGGGTGCATGGCGGGAGATGCTTGCAGGACGGCATTAGAGGACTACACTGCCATCACCCGGCCGCCGTCCTGCTGCTGCTGATTTGAATTATGCAGCCCCGAGAGGCCGAGGCCGAAGGTGGCGCCGCTGCCAAGCGCGCTCGTACGTCACGGGACCCGCCGTCTGGGTGTAGCCCGCACGCCGTGCCTGCGCCGCCGATGGAGGCGCCCGTCTGCTGTCTGCGCCACCTTCTGCAGCAGCGCCGTGGCCGCCGTGACCGACACAGGTACGTGGAGACCGCGGGCAGCACCTGCGGACGTGGCCGAGCTCTGCGCTGTGGGCAGCAACAGCGGGTGGTCGTAGGCCATCGCTGACGACGGCCACGGCTGCTCAACTTGATCGATCGGTGGTGCTGCTGCCTGTGCGGCACCTGCGACGCATTGTTCAACTTGATCGATCGCTCTCGATCGCTCATGGCCTCTTCCGGTTTCCGTCCGGCTACGCGTGCGCGACCGGGTGGTGGCGCCGGAGGGGCCGCAGTCACGGCTGTCCGTGATTAGACGTGAACAAGGACAATGCTACCCTTTCCAACGAAAAAATCAGTTTAGGGAAGGCAATGGGAGGCAATAGAAGGTAATTTCAAGTATTGTAAAAGGGCTCATACAAAAAGTGTTTTCTTCCCTGTCAACTGGGGCGGGGTTGCCTTGGTTTTCCTCTCTGCCTCGGAGTCTCCGGGTCTGGGGCTGGGACGGTTGGGTCGGCCGGCGCGGTAGACTTGGCGTGAGCCAGGAGGACCGATGGCGTCGGCGATTAACTATGCCGGCTGTGGACCGGTTGACATGTCTGTCCCGGTGGCGAACCGCCAACATGCAGGAGCAGGCGCCGCGCCTTCTCCTTCTCCTTGTGCTGCCTGCCGCCTGCTAAACGAAGCATGCGGCTTTATTACAGCACAGCTAATTAAATCACACAGACATAGCTGCGTGCGCCATCCGTGTAGAACAAGGAGATATATACACCGATCGAGAGCAGCCGGCGGATACGGTAGCGTGCGCGGCGCAGGGCCCGGGCGGCGCGTCGTCGTCCCAACAAGAAACCCAGACAAGGATCCGGTTCTTTTGGCTCGTGACGACGGTGCGCTAGCTCTGCCCTGCCCTGCCCGAGAGAATGTGCTCGGTACGGGCATCCAAGGCCTGAGCATCAACGGGGATGGCCGAGTGGAAGTGATGTCATACATGTGTGGATACAATTTTTCACAGGATAGTGCATCTCTGTCGAGCTATTGCTCGCCGCCGGCATGGCACCGGAGTTGCCGGCGAGTTCGGCTTCGGTGCTTCCTCTTCTTCATCTTCCCCAGTACCCACGACCATCGAAGCGACACCCGACACTGCCCGACCATCACACACGTACGCCATTCAGGCCCAGTTACACGTACCTTGTGCTTCGAGGCCCGATTCGATTTAACTCTGCTCATCTTCGTCGTGGATGTAATGTGTCGTGACTCGTGACTCGCGTGTACTCGTGTCTCGTGTCGGCGCTCATCAGCCCGTCCAAGCCTGCAGCTGGACAAATCTACTCCGTAATCAGTATCTAATAAGATTATGAAACCATCCTTTTAGAGACAACTCCGCACATATGAATTTTATGTTTCCAATCCAAGCTAAATATTTGAGAACTATTGATAGTCAGAATTTCAAAAAGACATTTGAGCAGATTCTGTTTAAATAAAGGGCAAGTATGTGTGATTGGATGAAGATGTGCAAACAAGCCAAGAAGCGGTATGATGATGTCATGGCTCCATCGATCATAATCGCACTGGTATGCGGCTTCTTGCAAATCTTGCGTGGCAAATTTGCAATATTGGCCCTCAGTTGTACCAATAGGATTGTGTATATACAACGTTTCGACCATGATCAATTTGCTGTATATATAGCAGCTAAACAATACAATAGACTTGATCTCTCGTGTGCGGTTAAACTACAAAGCTAGTAACAAGCATTGTGTGCTTAATAGTGAATGCACACAAAAATGTCTGTCAAAGTAAATATATTCATCTCACTAGATGACATGGGTGACTATGATTTGGTCCTTTCTGGCCAGAATTCAGGGAAACAGACAAGGTTTGGGTAAGGTGGCAATCCCAATGACATTCCTATCTCCAATATATATATGTAGCCTTCGACTTTGAGGTCCACAATTTTTATTTAGCACTCGTGTGCCGCTTCAGGTTCCCGAATGCACGGGACTCTTCTATCTGATTAGCTTTGCATGCATGGTTGATTGAACTATCTTTTTGTCCCATGAATACCTCTCTTTTCCTTGCATGTTAGCTTCTTAGTTCTAAGTTGCCAAAACACGCCACAATTTTTTTTAGCCAAATCTGCGGCACATTTGATGTTTGGTTCACTACCGTGTTCTGCAGCATGACAATAGTGTCCTGGTTCAAATCCTAAGCCACATGCTGCCAAAAGCTTGGCGAGAAAAGCCAAACCCATAATTTTGGCGTCGCCCTCCAGCGGCGGATTTTTTTAAAAATTTAACCTCTTTTTAAATAATATTTTAAATTTAACCCGTTTGAAAAATATTTTCACCGGTATCCCTTTTGGTCGCGCCAGCGGGATGGCGCGACATTTGCACACTGTCGCGCCACATACGATTGGCGCGGCGGGGCCTCTCACGCTAGCTCGAACGGTTGGCCGGTCTTTGGCGCTGAGGCACGTGGGGCCCGACTGTCGCGCCATTGCATGTGGCGCGACAGGCCCTACTACGTCGCGCCGCCCAATCTGGCGCGACCGTCGCGCCATGGGATTAAAATGTCCGGCAAGATGAAACACCAGTCACGATGGATAACGCAAAGATCGAACAAGCACACACTATTTCGTCTTTTACTTTCGGACTTTTTGGGCGTCTCCATGTATCACAAATTTTTTTATTTTTCTATTATTTGTTTGATATTTTTTTTTTGGGACAAGGAACACAAAAGAAGGAACCACAAGAACTTTTAACTGAAACAGAGGTGGTATGTGGCCTACTGAGAAATTCAACATGTTCTCTAAAAGCGTGCAAAAAACTTTGACAATTTTTTTTCTTTATTTTTTTGAATTTTTTTTTCAATTTTGATGCGACCAAACAGGCCATAGGCGAGTTGGGTCAGCCCCAAATGGAGTCAAGAATCTCCAGAAAAAATTTCAGATTTTTCTCGATAAACGAGCAGAAAGTTATGCTTGTTTTACTGAAGGTACCTCAAGTTATGTTTTTCCGAAAGGCACAACGCGGCCGCGAAAGCGTCCCTAAACTCCAACACCGATCACAGGATGGATCATCCCTGTGAACAGCAGTAGGTAGTCGCCAGATGATGGAAGGAGGGTTGTGATGCGGCGAAATAACAATGCGGCAAAATGAATTCACACAAGGCGGCTAGCGAGGGCAAGTCTAGGGTTTGCGCTGGCGGCGGGAATTCACACAAGGGGGGCTAGCAAGGCCCCTTGAGAATTCACACAAGGCGGCGACGAGAAATTGTGGGCCGATAGGGCAACGGCGTCGCGCCAATGAGAAAACCTAATCCCCGATGTCGCGCCAACAACGGAGGCGGCGACAGCCCGTCGCGCCACCGCATGTGGCGCGACGTCTTGGCCCCACGTGCCTCCACGCCGCACCGTCAACCGTTCGAGCCGCCGTGGAGGCCCCGTTTGTAAATGTCGCGCCATTCCCCGGCGCGACCAAAAAGGGATACCGGATGAAAATATTTTTCAAACCGGGTTAAATTTGAAATATTATTTAAAAAGGGGTCAAATTTAACAAAAATCTCCTGCGACTCGGTGTGCGTAGGCACAATCCAAACATATCTTCCTCTTTTTTTACGTGTATATATATATAGAGCTAATTGAACTTTCTTTTGCTTCTATGAATATCTCTCCTTCCGTTGCATGTCAGCTTCTTAATATCTCTTTCCTTGCATGAATGTCTATAGGGTGTGTTTAGTTCCCATGAAATGCAAAATACAAAATGCCAATTACTTTTGAATAATAAAATGCTAAATGCTAAATTTTTTTATGGGTGTGTTTAGTTCCATCCAAAATGCCAAATTTTTCATTGTGCTGGAGGGGTGAGTTGGGCTTTTTGGGCCTCTTGAGATCAATATCCAAAATGAAGAATAGCCACCTTTTTACGAAAATTTTTGCATGGTGTCGGGGCCCGTACATTAGCAAGTGCAAAGTGTGCGACTCTTCGGGGCCTCCAAATTTACACGTTAAGTAGTAAGTAGCAATTAATTACCGGCCAGACCTGTAATCAATAATTTATTAATTGGAGTTGGCCCAATGTAAAAGGCTCAGGTGAGAGACAAAAATAAAGATTATTTTATATATTTTTATACTATTGGATTCACGTACTCTTCTCTCATGTTCTTGGTCTACGTGAAATAGATCAGCTATTTGCTCGTCGCTAGTGACTACTCTCTCTCCTATTTTTTCCTTGCCACATCAAATCTAGCTAGCTAAGACTATCCGCACTCTTCATCCTTTAAATGCATACTCTATTCCTCCTAGTCATCAAGATTCTCTTCTCTATATCACTTTCTCCCACACTCATCCATCATTTATATCTCTACTCTATGTCAACTACCTCCAGTGAGGCCCACATGTCGTGTAAATAAATTTTATCTAAATATATCCATGTGAGAACCTGTTTTGAAACATTTATTGAAACGAATTTAATGGTGCAATCGGAATTTAATTTGGTTTTTTAGTTTGTGAGTTATAACATTTTTTAGTTAGTTGGAAAAATAGGGCCGGCCACTGCGTGCTCTCTCTCCTCTCTCTCCCGCATGCTGTCTGCCTCGACAGCGCTATTCTTCCCGGACGGGCGCGCTTCCCGGACGGCGTAGCGTACGCGGCTGCAGCTGAATTTTGCGCTATACTGATGTCGTGGCCATGTCGTGTCGTTTACAGGAGCCGATACCGCGTAGCAGTGCAGATAGTCTAAATAGCTAGTTGCTTGGGACGCCCTCACGGCGATCTGCCATGCCTAGCCTACCAACCAGCTTGGGTGACTCCTTGGCTTCCCCATACGTACAGTTTGGCCGGCGAGCCGGCGATGTTTCATTTTCATTTGCCGCAAACCGTACTGGATCGTCGTCGTGCCGCTGCTAAATGTGGCAGTTCCACACCCTGGCGACCGCGCAACCATAGACAAGACGCCAAGCCGTCTTTCGCCGAGAGCCAACACGTCGGCAGCTCGGTACGCACACGGCGTACATACCCAATTGTTTACGGTTGTATCTTGAAAAGCAATTGATATATTGGTGCAGAAGGGTCTTAAAAGAGATTTATCACTTAAAGGACCTAAAGATATATTTTCTAGAAGATTTTCTGCAAAATTTTACATTAGAGTCCTCGCAAATGGTAAACTCGTGACAGAGAATGGCTTGTATATTGCAAACCTCTAGATAAAGTATTTTGCTTTTTGTTGCAAATTACTGAGAAAGAGGTATGCAAAAGGACAATTAGCAAACGATGGGTTCAGTGATTGGAATCATCTTGGCACTAACTATAAGAACAGCGTACATTTGAAGCTTTATAATGAAGTAAAGTATGCTTTTGTTATATTATTTTTTTTTATAAATTTTAGGGCCACATCACGCGCTTCGTTCAAGGTCCTCGAAATCGTAGATACGGGCCTGATGGTATTTAGTTCCATTATGCAAAATGATGGACCAAAACCTAAATTTTTTCACATTTGCTAGTCTTCGGTCGCCTGAAATCTCAGGCGATTGTGCATATAGGGCCTGTTGCTTTTTCTGCTAAGCTGACGTAAGCAACGAGGTGAGCTAACCCATGGCAAAAGAAACGTCGGCTGTGTTCAGTTCCTGGAGAGTGAACCTGAAAAGCATTGTAGCACTTTTCGCTTGTTTGTGGTAAATATTGTCCTACAATGGCCTAGCTAGGCTCAAAAAAGATTCGTCTCGTAAAGTACATCCAAACTGTCCAATTAGTTATTTTGTTTACCTACATTTCATACTCAATGCATGCATCCAAAGATTCAATGCGATGGGGAATCTTGGCGATGTGATGGGAAATTCAGGTGAGCTAAACACAGCCGTCGCCTGATTGTTTGCAAAAAGTTAGTCACCTGTTAAATAGCAATCCCCAAAAATTTTTGAGATGAAAGGGGAACTAGACACCACCTAAATATCCCCGATAAGGTATCCCTCTTTATTAGCTTCCTTACCCTATAATTTTCTCCCAATATCCATGAGTTTAGGAACTCCCAAACAAAAATTGGATAGGAAAAAATTACCGCCTCCAACAGACGCCAATAATTGTCTCCCAATAACCAAATTTAGGCCCCACACGAAACAATTGGTTGGCTCGATAAACTTGCGCGTGATCTAGCACTTTTGCATTAGGAACCCTAGGTTATTCCAAAATCCACTAAGCCTTAAACTGAAAACTCCTCTCTCTAGCACTTTTGCGTTAGGAACCCCCGGAAGAGAAATAAAATTCCGTTTCTCACCCTTCTCTTCTTCCTTCGTACGCATGGGCGTCGTGAAGGTTGGGCCCGACGTACTCCATCACGAGCGCGACCTCGCTCGTGCGGGGTTCATGGCGATCGCGTGCGGGCGACCGGGGACGGGTGGCCGCGGCAGGTCGCCAGAACTCGGCCTCCCGCGGCGCCTCGTCGGCGGCTGCGTCCGCACTAGCTTTGGCCTCCGCCGCCGCCGCCACCCGTCACCGGCGCTGCGGCCGCCGGTGTCTCCAGTGCGCAGAGTGACTTCACGGCGACGGCCTGGCCCGTGGCGCTGTGCCGCGCCTCGACGACGGCGCCGAAGCTGCCTTCCCCGATCGCCTGCGTCGCTATGTAGTACGCCATTGTCCAGAGGCGCGCGGGGGTCGCCGCTAAGAAGATGCAGGCAAAGATCGATCGTGCGGCGGCCTGGACGGAATCCACTTGCAGGACCGGGCGGAAGGAACTTTCCGCACCCTGCAAACCTTCACCGGTCGTCGGCGCGAACAAGGATACGCGTGGGATAGGAACCCGACACGAGTGCGCGGAAATATATGCGCGACGGGGGGATTTTTCTGCGTGCCCAAAGATGAGGTCATAGTACTGTTGGAGCAGTATTTTTCATCTTTTTCTCAAAAAACTAGGATTGGGAGGTCATATAGGGTACTGTTAGAGTTGCTCTTACACCATTAATAGATTTTATTCGTTGCTGGCCTTAACAATGAGCGAGTGCAATAAAAGTCCCGTTCAATGTACATTAAGAATTTTGGCTGCCAATAGACTATAAAATTATCTATTTATACTCCCGTCGCGTTCAATATACTCCCGTCGCTCGCGGCTCGCTCGTATCAGAGTGACGAACAGCTCCTCCTGCCGGCGCCGTAGGGACAGCATCCTCTTCCACCGGCGCCGGAACAGGACCTTTGGTGACCGCGGGACACACGCCGAACACCTGGAATCCGATGGCCGACGTCACGAACTCCCTCTGCATCGCCTCGACGGACGCGACGACGTCGTCATATCAAGCCCTACGCCGAAGCACATGGCTACGAGCACTTGGAACAAGGCCCGGTGCAAGAGCCCCTCAACGACGACGACCCCGTCGGCTTCCATCTGCGCCTTGACGGCATCGACGAGTCGCGCCGCGGCGCGGCGACGAACGCCGGCGTACCGTCGCAGGCGCGACGGGTGGAACGCTCCTGCCGTGAGGTTGCGTCGGAGCGCACGCCAGAGTGGGCCGTACGCGCCGGAGGTGATGCTGTGCTGGCCGCTGGAGAAGTCCCGGGACGGGACGCTGGGCGACGGCCTGTCCGCGAACGCCGCGCCGCGCTGCACCAGCGCGCGGTGGGCTATGGCGTGGTCGGCGACGAAGATGATCTGGCGGGACGGGAGCAGGTGGAGCGTGAACACCGGGCCGTACCGCGACCGGGAGGCGCGGATGACTCGCTCGATGCCGAAGTTGGTCGGCCGGGCGAGGAAGAGGAGCGGGGTCAGTAGTGATAGCAGTGGTGGTGGGCCGGGCGGGAGCGGAGGCGGCGGCGGGTTTTTGGTGACCGTCGTCGAATGGAGGGAGGAGAGGAAGACGATGGCAGCGAGGCAGATGGCTACGGTGAGGGAGTAGTAGAGCAAGTCTTCCATGGCTGCCCGAGGCCGATAGTAGCAGGAATGGAGAAGGTGAGCGGCATCCAGCAATCTTCCATGGCTGCATCATTTTATTATATCAGCATGTTCATATATACTCTTTGGCTCTCTGCATGTTACATGCTGCAATAGTTAATAGCAAGTGCTTGCGAGCTCATCTCAACATTCAGCAATCTTCAGGAGTTGTTTGACATCTGCAGTTCTGGTCCTGCAGTTCTGCACATGTTGCGATCTCGATCATCTCAACATTCAGCAATCCTCAGGGTTTATTGCTCCAAATCCACCCATCCGATCCACGCTGCCCAGAGCATCCCTGCCCAACCATCTCCTGGTGTCCTGGGACTGGGAGCAATAGATGTTTGCTGTTTTGTGTAAAAATCATTGCAGTGAAGTGAATGTATCTTTTTTTCGAAAGCACGCATGTGCGTGTATTGCTTTAAGGGAAAAAGTAGTTCGTTACACGGCTTCTCACATTTTTAGGCGAGATGCCTTAGAATGGGTGGAGCGATTAACACACAACAAATATCACCGGCTCAAACGGTGGTGCCGGAGTTTGTGCTAGCTGGGAAACTACTTGGCGACTAAGCGACTAAAAGCGGCGTGGAAGGCTGTCAAGGCTCTGCGCGAGAACCTCCATGCCCGACCCGCCATGGTCCGCGTCCGGTGAATTATGGGGAAAGCAGGGAAGCTTCCAAATACGCCCTTGCGTAAGACGTGAGGTCGCCGCGAAGCATTGAAGGAACCCGGAGGCGACGCCGGGTCGGGAATGGAGACGTCGTTGTCGGGGCATCCTTCTAACCTGTTGAGAAGAACACGTCGCGCCTCCCTCTCTCGTTCCGGGCTGTGGTTGACTGGTTTGGCGGCCGGCCGGCCGACACGGCGTGGGACCAAGTCGTCGTCAACAACCCCGAGGACCGTAGGGCCGGGCGGGCCCACGATCGAGGCTCCTCCAACGGTAGAGTCAAGGAGTCGAAGAAGGCATCCATTGACGGAGGCGTGGCGCAATAGCGTGGTGCGGGAGGCGTCGGTGGCACTAGGACCTCGGCCGACAGCTCCCGACGGCGACCACACCCGAATCCTCCCGCAAAGCGGACACCGGTAGGGGCGGGATCTTGCGCGACGTTCTCCGCCTAGCGGACGGGCGGCGCGTCCAAAGCTTCATTGAACTTGGCGGCTGCGGGGGTAGGGCTAGGCACCGGTCGGGCCGCCTCACCCACCGTGTTCAAAGATAACACGCCGCTGCCCTCGCTTAGCCGGGCAAGGGTCGCGGAAGCATGATTTCGCGGGCGAGGCGGTTCTGCCGCGACGCGGCACCCGATCATCGTCGACAACCCTCGACCTGCGCGTCGCCGGGCGGAGCGGGAGAAGGCGAGGGCGCCGTAGGGGAGGCCGCGGGTGGTACGGCCGGGCGGTCGAAGGCGGAGGGCGGGCGGCGCGACGATCACCTCCGCCGTCCCCCGACACATCCGCGTCATCGTGGCGGTAGCGATAAACGAAGGGCGGCGGCGGGGTGGGCGCCAAAGACGTCCCCGGGCTCACGACACCTCAGGTCACCTCGGACATCTCCCCCTTTGCCCTACCGAGGCAAGCCCCCACCTTGGCCGCGGAACTGGGCGGGGCCGTGCGAGGCGAAGAGTGGGGGTCCGGCAGTACCGCCCGAACCTCCGTGGCATCAACGTTCGCGAAGTTGAGCGCAATCAACCGCAGTGGCGAAGAAGGCTCGAGGTGCCCGCTTTGGGCGAAGAAGTAGGCGATCGAAGTGGCGGAGAAGGCTCCAGATGCCCGCCGCCTGGGGCGAAGGAGTAGGCAATCGCGGGGCGAAGGAGGCCACGAGCTCCTCAAGCATTGGGTCCACCCAAACGGAGGGCACCGCAACCTCACACGATGAGCACGAGGGGTCCGAAGATGCGGCGGCCGTCGGCGGCAAAGAACGACCACGCAAGCTCGCGCCCGATGATTTCGCTTGTCGAGTCTCTGGCAAGATCATGAGGTGTTGGAGGCCACACGAAGCCTCGACCAGACGGTGCCCACTCAAGGTCAGTGGTCGGCTTCAACGGGGCAGACGACGGCGCCTCCTGCCGAAGCGTAGGCTCCACTGCGGTGGCGGCGTTGTTGTTGTTGTAAAGTGGTCCGTCGAACGGCGGCCCGCCCGCTGCCGCAATCACGCCGGGCCGGTGGTACATCTGCGGAGGCGGATGACGGGGCGGTGGCGACATCTCGCGGCGACGCGTGGTCCTCGCGGCGCGCTTGAAGCGAGTCCAATGAGGTAGGCGGGATTGGGCGTCGGCGGTGGCGAGACGGGTGGAGCGGCGCGCGGCGTGCCGGGCCGGTGGAGGCCGTTGCCGGCCCGATCCGGCATGGTCGCCGACGGCGACCCCGACGAAGGTGGGCGGAGACGCCGGGCGCGGCCGAGCGAAGACGGCGGAACGCGTTCCGGCGCCCGTTAACACGGCCGGACCGACACGCGTGCCGCCCGGTTCCCCCGAGGCTGCCGCTGGGCGGCGCCGCCACAAGACCGGCGCTTCTTGCTGGCGGGTGGGAGGCACGACGATGGCGTCGGCCGCCAAGACGACGAGGCCGATGCCGACTCAATGCCCGTGGCGAGTCAACGAGCACGATGCCGCACCGCCATGCCCGCCAGAGAGAGGCCCGCGATGAGCCGCGCGAAGGTGGTGCGGGTCCGCCGTCTCACCCACACCGACGTGGTCGTCACTGTCCCAGCCAGAGACGATGCCCTCCGCCCAGCGCGACGCCTTCGACCTGCCAGGAGTTGTAGCGGGGGGCGACGACGGGGCGGAAGGCCGCACAAGCACGACCTCCGCGTCCCACAAAGGCGACGCCGAGCAGGAAGGCGGCGCCGAGCAGGAAGGCGGCGCCTTGGGGAAGGCAGAGATGTCATCCACGATCTCGCCTTCCTCGACGTCCACGAAGGGGCGGTGCCGGGGAGAGGGCCTTCGTAGAGGAGGGGAGATGCCGAAGACCATGGGGCGGATGGGCACACCTGAGCGACGTCAGGCCCCGGCACTTCCGACGAACCGGGGGAGATGGAGCTGCCGGCCCGGCAAAGGGTGCCTCTCGCGGCAGCGCGGCCGAGAGAGTGTCCTCCGGCGAGCCCGGCGCGGCGGCCTCCAGCGCAGCCAGAGCCGGCCGAGCAGCACCGGTTGCTGCTCCAGGCGGGCTTGGCTGGGAGGCGGGCAGTAGGCAAACTGGGTCCCCACCTGCAGAGCCGGCTGGAAGCGCCGGCGAGACGACGGTGCCTGATGGAGAGGCTGACCACGAAGCAGAGGCGGGGGGGGGGGGGGGGCGACGTAGGCGGGGAAGCCCGTCGCGGGAGGCGCGCCCCCGACCGCGCACGCGGCGCCAGCGGAGTCCCGACGCGCTGGGGTCGACGGAGGCGGAGTAGGGGCTGGGCGCCCGGATCCGGTCGCGGTCCAGCCGGATCCGCCCCCACCGGCGACGGGGAGGTGGGTGGCGGCGGCGGCGGCCCGAGGCCGGTGAGCCCGATGGGGGCCGCGCCGTCGCGCGCCTGGGCAGGGCTGGTGGTGCAGACCTCAGGGGAGAGGAAGGCAGGGGGGGTGGAGAGGGGGGGGGATCGGGTGGCGGAGGCGGCGGCGGGCGCCGGGGCCAGGGTGGCCGCCGGCGCCGGGGGCGGCGTCGCCTGGCCGGTCGCCAGGGAGGCAACGATCGGGAGACCCTGGCTTTTCCTCGGGAATGGTCCAATCGAAGTGAATGTATCTTCAGGTCAGTTTAGATCAGCTAAACATCTTATAAGCTGCAAAATATGCAATAGTTAGAGGGAGCCAGGTAGCCAGCTGCGTGGTATTTTGTACTCGGCAGCCTCATCGGGTTTATCCTCGCCGCGAAATGCTGATCAAGCTGATGGAGACTGAGCCACGGGACGAGGAGAGACATGCTGATCAAGCTAGGCTCTCTGCGAAATGCTTTGTATACACAAACTATTTGAGATGCATGTGGATTCTTTCATTGATACTGTATTCATGCCTTCATGGATATTCAGTTTCGTCATTTCTAACGCAAATAATATTCAGTTTCGTATTTGGAAATGGTCATCAGGAAGGAGCAAATGACCTTCAGTGTTGCTCCATCATTTTTCAGTTAAAACCAGACAACAGCACATGGCAACCACGTGGTGTGCCGTCATTTCTAACGCAACGTAGTAACAAGCTAGGCTTTCGGTTCTGTCTGGTTTAGTTTCAGATATTCAGTTTCGTCAGGCACCGCGATGTGCGCTAACACATTCCTGAAACCCTGTAAACTTTAAACTATGGCTCTCAGAGCAAATTGATGCAATGAAATCTCAGGTGGGGGACTCCCCCCGGTCGAACTATCCAAAAAAAAAAAAAACTCACTCTGAGGAGGATAATAATCCTGAAAGCGCCTCTAAAGCTGCATTTATTTGGGACTGATGAAGATGAGATATTGAAGGAAACCAATTCTTGTGCTGTGCATGCAGCTGGAGATTTGGTTCCCGCCAACACTCAACTTCATCTTCCAAAATCTTCAGACAAGTCTTGTCTAGGTGCACTGTACCTACACATCATCGGATCAACTGAACATGAGATATTGGAGGAAACCAAGTCCTGTCCTGCTTTTGCAAACAGATTTGGTTCCATCCAATTCTCAAATTCAGTTGCCAAAGTTTGAACTCAGAGTTCTCACCCTACCACACAAGATAAGATGTGCTTGATTTTGCAATGGCTACTGATAGAGGCGCTGGAGATAAGATGTTGGAGAAAACTGAACTCCTGAAACTGTCTGTCATGGAACTGAAGACAACAAGGCAGAGTTCAGTTTCCTACAACTCTTACCTTCAGAGCTAGCTAATCAAATGTTTGGGCTGCGATGCTTCGAGCTTATGGTGCTGCTGCCCTTTTATACACGCAGCTCAACCAGAAGATCATGTGTTGCTCTGTTCTGATATTCTCTATCATGATTCATGAATAGTGCATGTCCAGAGAAAAGGTTCTCAAGGACAGTTATGCTGTCCAACAAACTATGACCCTCTTGGAGGAAAGAGTGCAATTGTGGGGTTGGGTTGGGTATAAAACAAAAAGACACTGATGTCACTAGTGTTGAAAAAAAGTACTATGATTATTTGTCTTATTCCCTCTTGGAATAAGAATACTTTACTCTTGAATTTGGTAATTCTATAGCCCAGCCCCTCCGCCACTTAGCTATGAGATGTGAACTGATCTGATACACTATATTGTCTAACTCAAATTCAATGGAATAACAATTAGTTAAGCTTTGAGCATGTAGAGGAAAGGTACCAGGATTTCATGTGCATATGAAAATGTCAAAACATTTCCATCAAGTAGGACCATAATATGGTCCGGATGAAAAAATTCTTGTGACCACAAATTTAACACGTAGCAACTTTCCAGATGCAAAAAAAAAAGAAAACAAATATTAGGTGATATATTTGCCTAAAGTATAAAGTTTGAGCAAAGAATTGCTGCAGTCTTGACATGAAGAATATTGGGGCTACTAAAATTTTCAAAAAAGAAATATATGCAACATCCTTGCTGTTATCCAACCCACACAAAGAGAAGACATATACAAGGAATTTAAAATGATTATTAGAACATTCAGCTCATAATGGATCTCCAACGCTAGAATCGCATGGTACAGCCACGACAAACAGTCAACGAGGAAAGTTACACTTATTCAAGACAAGATGAGTCTACAACTGCAGTCTCTACTCTCTAGTCCACTCATAGACAAGATCTCCATTTCCCCACTTGCACGATGAACTAGTGTCATTGCAAGTAGTCCATGACCCACCCTGTAGTGGTGACATAGCTTTAAAAGCATGTTTCCTGCCTTTTCGCCAGTACCTTCGATTGAAGGTAATAGTTACCTTCTGAATTCCAGGTGCCCCTGTCAGTATGGATTGGATGAACCGAATTTCACAATTAGTTCCTATCAAATTCTTGAACTCTACTTCTTCAAGACGAGCTAAGGAGAACTCATGAGATTTCCAATGACAGTTGTAATCACATAAGAGATCCAGTTCTTTGCGGTAGTACTGCAGTAAAGCCATGGAAAGATATATGCATTATTATTTATCACATAAAAATAAAAGGTGTTAAAAAAACAAACTCTAGTCAATTAGTATATGGACTTATGGAAGACCATCTTTCTCACCCTTGTAGAGATGAGGTAGCATAACTGGAGGCTGAAATATTGAATATTGCTGCATTGTGCAATGAGATATGCTATGCCGGGTCCAGAGGTATGTTGTTCCCATAGTGTAAGACAAACTGATAAGGATGTCACATGAGGAAGTGGTGGAATCCGACCTTTGATTATGTCAGTTTCATACTTCTGATCGAATTAAGAAAGGTTCAAAACAAACACACAAATGAGAAAGCAGAAAAAAAGGAAACATTATCAACCAAAACTAAATATAGTACTCTCGATGATTTGTTTTACTATTTCACCAAATTTAAGGCACAAATAAATGAAGTATTTTCTTTTTTTTGAAACCAAACCGGGGGAGAGCTTCGCCACCTTTCTTCATTTCAAAACACTCACACCCTGATTAAGGGCAGGAGTCAGAGTTTATACAGCAGAAGCAATACAAGCTCGTAGGTGAGCGCGCCAGTCCATAAGACTGTTTACAAGTTGTGTAGGTAAGCGCTTTCGCCAAATTAATAAATCATCGCACACCGTATTCAAGACTAAGCGGTGGCAGAAACTTTCCTGACGAAAAACATGGCCGTTTCGAGCATCCCAAATCCTCCAGAGTATGGTCAGAAAGATGAATGGCCAGAGAGAGTCAGCAAGGCCGGCCGGTGCATGAGCTTCCCAGACTTCAGAATCCGTCATGCTGGTGATGTGCAGCATTCCAATCAAGGACCAAACGCTGGAGCTTTGAGCACAACTGAAGAAAACATGATCTCTGTCCTCTGGATGCAGGGAGCATCGCTCGCACTGGGCATTATCGACCACATCTTTTGCTTGCAGGTTCACCCTTGTACTGAGACGGTTCTTGAAGTATAGCCATGCAAATACTTTGACCTTGTTTGGTAACTTCGTCTTCCAGATGCGGCGCCCGTGCACGTCATTAGGATCCCCTGCACGGTCCAGCGCGGCGTAGGCGTCCCTGGTCGTGTAGGGATGGCCAGTAAGCTTCAGGAGGCGAGTGTCAGGCTCCTCGTTCAGTGTTATGTCCTGCAAAGACAAAAGCAGGCTATCTAGCTCTTGGCTAGCAGCGTTTGTTAGCCGCGGGCGTAGACGCAAATCAAAACCACTATGGAATATTTGCTGCACCGAGACGTTAGGCATGGTGGTGTGGGAAAAGAGGGCCGAATAGGTAGAAGAAAGAGGGCTGTCGGGGTGCCAGTGATCGAACCAGAAGGAAGTGGCAGCGCCATTGTTGACATGAACAAAGGTGATAGAGCGGTAGGTGTCAAGCTCGTCGTTAACAATGTGCCAAAGGAACCCAGGCGAGCTGTTGCTAGCTGCATCAATGGGAGTGGAAGACTGCAAGACCCACGCTTTCCAGCAGGGTTGATCATTGGTAAAATTTTGTTTACAAATTTCATGAGGAGGCACCTGTTTTGAAGCTCCAAATCTTTTACACTCAGCCCCCGTTTTCCTTGGTAGCCTGGACAGTCTCCCATGCCACAAGGCATTTTCGATCCATGGCAGGTATCTTCCCCGTCCAAAAGAAGGCACGCCTCCGTTTGTCAATAGCTTTGATGATTGTTTTGGGGACGTTGAGGGCTGACAGGTAATGGAGGGGAAAGGAACTAAGCACAGAAGTGCACAGGGCTACCTGCCGGCGCGGTTTTAGAAGAGGCGCGCCAGCCTGATAAGTATTTGTCACAAGAGGCGATGAGGGGAGGCAATCAGAGACAGAAACTTTGTGTGGAGTGAGGGGGAGACCGAGGTAGGTTTGAGGGAATGTGGCAACAGCCGTGCAAAGCGAAGCAAGAGCAATGGCGTCATCAGGTTGGGACAGCGACCGGGAGGAAGGTTGTCTTGTGGTAATTGATTGATAAGCCAGTGGCCTTTTCAAACAACTTCAAAATGTGCTTTGTAGCATCTATGGCTGCCGGTGTGCATTTCATGAAGATTAGGTGTCGTCGGCATATTGTAACACGGAGCAAGGTGCATCGGGGAGGATTGGATGGCGGATTGCGAGAGGCAGCAGGGATGGTGCTGGAGCAGCCTACGCGAGAACATCGGCCACAATGATAAACAAGTATGGTGAAAGAGGGTCTCCCCTGCCGTAGGCCACGTTTACAATTAATCCATTTGCCCGGATTCCCATTAAGGAGGACGGCCGTCTTGCCGGTATTGAGCAGATCGTAAAAACCCAGCGCGCCATTTTTTTTCGAGAAGCCTCGACATTGCGAAATTGTGTTGAGGCTATCCCATGCTACACAAATAAGGCCTTGTGGAAATCTAGTTTTAGGATGACGATTGGGGCGGTTCCTCCTGTGACAGAAGTGTAGGAGATCAGCTGCATAAACATAGTTGTTGCGCAATACAACGGCCTTGCACAAATACGGATTGGTCGACCCGATGAGAGAAGGGATGATTGGTTGTAATCTTTTCATCAACACTCTTGATATGCCTTTGACTGTGGTGTTCGGAGGGCGATAGGCCTAAAATCTTGTGGACGCCGGGCTCCTTCTTTTTTGGGTAGTAGTACCAGGTAGGATCTGTTTATACGAGCAAGATCAACTTTTTGTTCTTGGAAGGCAGCAAAGAGCTGTCTAATTTCAGGACCAACTTTGGACCATGCTCGTTTGAAAAACAAAGGACTGAAACCATCGGGGCCCCGGACTAGAATCAGCCTTCATTTGATTGTACGCGGCAAAGATCTCATCGGGTTGGAAGACCTCATCTAGTGCTGATAATGACGGTGCCCCCTCTGGATACAGTTCAGAGATACTAAACCCCCATTCAGTTGTAGTGGTAGAGCCAAGGAGGTCTAGGTAAAAAATTGTGCAAGACTGTAGCTTTTTGTTCATGGCGGTGAATTTCAAAGACCTTCATGTTCTATGACACGGATGTTGTTTTTTCTTAAGCCTTTGATTTGCACGGGCATGGAAGAATCTAGTGTTCTCATCACCTTCGACGGCTGCCCTTATTTTTGCCCTTTGCTTCCACAAAGTAGGGAGTTTAGCTTGGGTTGCTCTACCGAGGACCATGGTGATGACCACCCGAGCTGGCTTCCGGATCGAGAAAAGGTGCTGTGTTCTTCAATGTGATCGAGCAGGTTGATCACCAACTTGCAGTCACTTTCTTGCTGCTTCAAATCAGATTGCTGTTTCCTCCAATGCTTCAGAGCCTTCCTTGTTTCCTTCAGTTTTGCCACAAGCACGCCTCTTTGGAGTCACTTGTTCATGGTCCCGACAAGACCGGGGCGGCATCCACTACAGCCACGAATCACGGGCATTCAGCCCGATAATTTTCAAAGCGAAAGAGAGTGGATTTGGGTATATGTGTTGCGATGGTTACAATGAGTGGGACATGGTCTGAGGTGCGCCTGGTAAGTGGAGTTAGGATTGTGTTGGGGAGAGATTGGTCCTAGGCTAAATTGATGAAAGCTCTATCAAGACGTTCGAGGGTGGGAGTATTCCTTTTGTTGGACCAAGTATCTTGTCGGCCGGCGGGGGAGCTCAATCAAGCTCATATCATGGATGCACTCATTAAAGGCAGTTGCTTCTGCGGGATGAAAATTTTGATTGTTTTTTTCATGCTGGTGTCTAATCATATTAAAATCTCCAACGAGTATCCAGGGGGTAGCCAAAGGGGTGGTGATGGTCCTAAGCTCTTGAAGGAAATCCGGTCTCTGATCCGGTGTAGAAGGGGCATAAACATTGGTAATAGAGAGACTCAGATTGGTTGCATTGGAGGTGAGGTTACAGAGAGGGTGTGAGGAGTGGAAGCGGTGGTGGAGGAGGTGAAGGTTGAGTCGTTCCGGGCGATGAGCACCCCACCGGATGTCCCATCGACGGTTCGTGAATGAATCTGTCTAAGCGCCGAGGGATGAAGGAGTGTAGTTTCAGCAGAGAGATAGAATGTAGTTTAGTTTCTTGGAAGAGGATTATGTCGATTAGCGAGAGCATTTCAAATGAGCACATTGCCACATTTGATTGTATCATTGAGACCACGCACATTCCAACCGCAAACCTTGATGCTTCTATTCATTGATAAGGATAAGGTCACCATACACAAGACGGGGCATCCACGCAGCCGTCGCACGCTTTACATTATTTATGCAGCAGCAAACACTGCCTATCCTAAGTGCAAGTGCAGGTGTGTAGTGGAGAAGCATCACCATGACTGAACTCATACTAGTGGCACCACTCGATAGTGGCCAAGGGCCTTACACTCAAGCTACGCTACATAGTACAAAATTGGAGCTACAAAGCTCGCTGATGTAGTAGTAGACGCCCTTGTCAGCTCTCCTGCAGGGACGGTCCATCTAGGTGGTGCTGGACGGCCCCGCCGCCCCACCGGTGATCTCAGCTGCCTCTTCCTCACTAGCTCCACAAGCGGCAGCAATGTCCAGGAGAGATTCAGCGTCATCAGAAGATAGGTAAGGATCGGTGGTGAGATAGGAGTGGGATAGAGCGTTACGGAGACGACGTGACGCACTGCAGAAGAAGTCGAACTTGGCTCGCGGACGCCGCGCGCCGCCTTGTCCTCGTGGAGCTCGCCGGGCTCCTCCTTCTCTTCAGCGCAGGCTCTCTAAGCGCGTGTGCAAGCGTCGTTCGCCCCTCTTGCGCCGGCACGACGTTTTACGGCGCGGCTCTCGTGCTCCACCTCAGTCTGGTTGTCTGCAGAGAACACCGGCTGCACATCCAGGGTTAGTGCAGCCAGCCCCTCCACCGGTTCCAGGTCCATGATCGCCCCAACGACCGCGTGCGCGTCCACTGGAACGCCGAGCAGCACCCCAGCGCCTCCACCCTGTTGTGCCTCCCCAACATGCTCCATGTCCACCGTGTCCTCCAGGGGGGGCACACCACCCACACCATACCATGGCGGCAGGGGGAGGTGCGCGTCTTGGGTACGGGTAGCCCGCCCGCCGTGCACCGGCGGAGAGGGGAGGGCTCGTGTGTTTGGCGAGCTAGGGGAGTGCTTGGAGGCTGTGAGAGACGTTGTTTGCAAATAAAGAGCTCTTGTGTCCGAAGCGAAGCGGAACACATTTTTAGGGGTCTCGACACCGGGAAGCGAGGTGATCGGGGATAAGCATCGAAAACAAATTTTCACCAATTTCTTTCCTTTCATCCCGAGGAAAGTCTCAGGTGGGAGGCTGCCTCGCATGCATCGTTTGAAGCTGAAAATGCATGGCACCGTGTGGTGGCGTATGGATACGTTTGCAGTCCCGTATTGGTGTCGTTTGAATGCAAGCCGCCCCGTTGAGGTGTCCGCCTCCACGGTAACCGAGCATGGTAAGATGAGGTGAGTAAGCATGCTCTGTCTCCATCATCCGTCGATAAGTAGGCTGCCCAAGAGGTTTAGGGTGCCACGCAGGAGCGACGGAGAGGTAGGATGGAGTAGGGTAGCTGCATTGGTGGAGATGCAAAGAAGAGGTTTGACCGACGCTTCTCGCCCGTCGCCCGGTAATATTCTTGGCCGAGCCCACGCTTTCTTTCTCCATAGTGGAGTCCAAATGACGGGGGATCAAGTTAAGCGGACAAGTGGGTGGGCCCCGACTTGGGCTGTTCGTGGGCCAAAGAACAAGGCTGAATTTGAAATTTGAACTTGGGGGTAACGGTCTACCACCGGCTGAGCCGATGACGTCGGCGGCAGCAGAGGAACGATTGGGGTGGAGGTGGAAGACGATGCCATCCATGGCGAAGACACCGATCTTTAGCAGATGGATTTTGACGATATCGTTAGCAAATGAAGATCAAAAGATGAAAGGGATGTCCGGGATGACGATTGAAGGATTCGGGCAAAGACGAAGAAGTAATCTAAGCCTTTGGCTACTAGGCCGATATCGGCAACAACACACTTGGTGGCTTGGGTAATCCGGATGGTAGCGGTTTGGGAAAAGGGTTTGGCGAGACCTCACGACCGGGCAGCGAAAAATTTTCCAAAAAGTGGTTCTGAAATTGCGTGCCGGGTGTGAGGCGAAGTCGATCTGCGGGGAGGAGGGGGCGCCTCGTGGATTCCCCGCTTGGTGCCGGAGCTGGTCCGGCGCTTGGTCGCCGCAGCCGCATCAACGTGGAGGAGCGTCGTAGGGAGTCTTTCCTTGGGTCGCGGACACCTTGGGGGCGCGGATGGCACCCGCCGCCGCCGTTCCCTCCATGTGGGCACTCCGCGAAAGCACTTGACGGGCGCAGCCCGCCCATGCGCTGCGGGACGAGCTTGGCGCTGAGTGGGATAAATCTGCGGAGCGCGACCAGTGGAGTGCTTGGTTGGCCGGTGAGGTCGCCGCACTTCGAACTGGGAGCGACGAGAAACGGTGGCCGGTGGCTGTGTGGTTGGAGAAGAGAGGTGGGCGGAGCCGGGCGAGATGCGGGGCGCTGCCGTTGAGGTGGGGAGCCGGTCGGTGAGGCTCGCCGGCGAGAGGCCGGGACGGGTGAGCTGGTCACCGGAGATGGGGGCAGGTGACGAGCGGGGGCGGGGCGGAGCGGGGCGCTCCATCGAGTTGAGACTAAAGTCTTTGCTATCTCTTCTCTTTTGCTCCCATCCATCTTAAATGAAGTATTTTCATGAGTTATGTCCACTTGGATGCATACAACATACCTGTGCACCTTTAAAAGACACTTCCAGGCATCTGGTCCTATAGCATTGCAGTAGATGAATGCTACCACCATTTTTGTCATAATATCCATGTGAGAACAATTGGATCTTAAGGGTTCCCACGCTCGACAAGTGACCATGAACATCATCAATATGCAAAGGTTTTTGTACCACGACCATGAGATCCTCCAACCTTGGAGCGAAGGGAGTAAACCTTTTGAGCTCGAAGCAGTTCACAATATGGAGAACTCAGAGGCTAGGAGTCGTGAGTTCTAAGAATTGCACCCCATAGACTCTTTCAAGTGATAGCTCCAAAAGTGTGCCGGCCTCAATCAGCAGCTTGTCATCCCTAGACATCTTAAAACCTGATAGCCGAAGCTTGTGCAGGCGCGGGCAACATGCGGACGACACGAGTCGGGAAAGGAGGTGGCCACCACCGGCTGGGAGCTTTATGTCCTCGAGTGAAAGATCTGCAAGGGACAAGAGTAGCACTGCAGAAGAAGGCAGCCGAAGTACCAAGCCTCCCAATCTCAAATGCATGATTTCCATCTTCGCATAGCTATCAGTCTGATCAAGGCTCATCGCAATCGCATACTTATCACTCAGTTCAAGTGTCATCATCACAGGAGGCCCAAAGTCATCGTTGTCTTGGCCTCCGGTTATCATGCAATCCATTGGGTACGGCAGCCGCCGTGGAAGAAGATTCAGTTCCAAGATGAAAGATTTCATCTCCTGCTGTGCAGCGTGACGGATCCATGCCTGTGCGGCTTCCATGGATAAGGAAGCGAGCTGCACTGTTTCCTGCTGAATCCGTAGGTGCGCTCGCTCAGCTTATGTAGTCGACATGCAGTGGCTGGTTTGCTGTTTGCATGGTACCCGACTGCCAGGCGTGGAGCCCACTCGGTCAACAGTATGCATGCCTCGGCTGGTCCCCTGCCTCGTCCTGTGCCTTGTTCCTAAGTTGACTGAAGTGGGGACCGGCTCGATAAAAACACTTACTCTGCATGCATGCACATGCAAGTGATAATCTTGGCGCACCGCCCGCCGTCCAGATAGGCTGGGCGCGCGCTTGTGCGTACGGAAATTTCGCGCTGCTGTTTCCTGATCAGATACGTGAAGTCGTGTTCTTGAAAAAACTGTTTCCCGATCAGATACGTCGAACGAGATCGCCAGGTCCGTGATGCCAGAGGACTCATTGCCGGCAGCACGAAGCGCGAGAGCGTCGTTGACGAAGGCAACGTAACGTACCGTTGGGCGGTACCGACGACTGTCCCGGGAAACTTGATCTGGCTGCTGCAGAATTTGAAGCGGAGGGCGGCGACCCGCGTCCAAAGGCCACGCCACCGCCGCGAGCGCGCGTGGGTGCGCACCAAGTCCCTCGCGTCCGGTAGAGCTCCAGAATGAGCACCAGCAGGTCATCGCTGAGGCCGCTGATCAAGTCGGCGCCGCCGCCGTCGACGACGACGGATAGAGTCGTCTCCGCTCGTCGTCGTTTCGGATCCGACATGCTTCGCAAGCTCGTCCTGCCACGTTCGCCCGTACGTGTGATCGGCTGGCCACAGGAACGCGTGGGGGCGGCAGCACTGGCTCTGGGCCCCGCCGCCGCTACTTATAATCTTATCGGATGAATCAGGCACGGGTGATTCGAGGCCCAGCAGGGCAGCGCGTGGGCCGAAATAGGGCTGGCCCAATTCGGTCCAGGTGAAGAGGGTGCAGCCGGGCCGAACGCACGGTAGTAAGTAGGAGTAGGTCGGAATGTTGTTAAAAAAATGCGATAGCTTTTTGCGTTGCAGCTATGGGACTACTGATTTAGCTAAAAACTATGGGACTACTGATTCTCATAAAAAGCCTAGGGAGTAGTATGGATCATTCTAATTTTACCATGCGAACAACCCAAAGTGTACCGCTTAACAACGATTGTTCACTGCTTAGAATATAAAGCATAACACAAAATGTCTACTGCTAAGGAAAAAAAGCCAAAGGCCTAATACCGTTGTGGTGAAGCACTGGCGGCACTCCTCAGGAGTACCTGGGTTCGATCCCCGAAGGAGACAAATTTCTGCTCCTGATTTTAAAAAATCCACTCATCGGTCCTATGTTCCAAAGTACAGGAAGGGCTCTCCCGCTAACAGGGATACGATGCCATCTAGCGTATCGCGTGGGGCCGGGGCTCGGGGGTTTTCAAGATCCGCGCCCGGTGATCTCCTCTCTTAATGAAGTACGGTGGGGGCGTCATCCCTTGCGGATTAAAAGGTTTTTTTTTTTTTTCTAAGGAAAAATATAATATGAAAATATGTTTTCATTAATGGAACACATTTGGTGTTGGTCCGAGGCGGCGGTGTACACCACCCCGAAACCAACCACGCCGTGGTCTAACGACCCGGCCGCCCGTCCGTCGGTGGACTCCAGATTTGTGGAGTACGACAACTTAGACGATGAAGGTGGTCGCTCACCCTCGGCATCCATCGAACGCCCGACTTGGTGTTGGTATTTATTAACGCTAACAGAGAAATCCGCAGCGCCGCGGATACCGATGTAGCTTTCACCGGGAGTATTCCGTAGTATCGATTTTCCACGGGAACGTGAAGTGTACTAGAAAGGTTTAGAACGTCCTAAGATAATAATGGTGATGATGTGAGAAGAGAGGGTTAAGTTTTCTAAGTATTCTAATGAGATCTAAATAATCAAAGGCTTACTTTACTTTACTTACGTCGAACAAATCGGTACCGTCCCCGATCCTCGAAAAAGACCGGGAAGGGGTGATCGGAGAAAGGCCGCCAAAAAAAGCTCTACGAATCACCAACCCGAACGTGGTGGAATACAAAGACCGACTTTGGTCACCACCCCGGGCTACCACAACTAACCGTGGGATTGGGCGCAAACTCGGGTAAACTCTAGTCTAGACACCACGTCTACACTATCGATTACTACTCTAGCCACATATGATAACGAGCACTCAATACGAAAGGAGATCCAAGAAATATAGTAAGTAAGAACCGAAAGTAATTAAATAGAATAAATAGAAATAATAAATAAAGAACCTGGAGATTGTCAAGACGAACTTGTTGCGGCGAAGTACAATGATGATGAAGATCCGACGAGTCCGGATCTCCGGCCTTCTCCCCGCCTCTCTTCTTGATCTTACAACTAGATGAACTAGAAGAACTAGAACTAGAACTAGAACTAGATGAACTAGACAACTAGAGGGACCTCTCTCTCTTCTAATATGAAACCCTAGTTTTTGCTCGTCGATAGCTAATGAGGAGATGATGTCTCTTGGGGGCGCCTTGGGGGCTGCTTATAAAGTCCGAAGGAGGTGCCAGGTGTTGGATCTTGATCCATCTCGTGCTTCTACCGACACCCTCGGATCAAACCGACCTTAAACAACCGGTTTAGATTGCGTCTTAGAGGCGGTGGAGGAAGGTTCCGGAGACAGGGCTGGCGTGGCGGCCAAGGCAGGCCGATCGGCCCCATTATTGGGCCGATCGGCCCAGGGTGGGGTCCACCACGGGTCCGCGATGCGTCGTGGCTCGGAGTCTTCTAGATGATGTTTTCTTCGGTGTCAAGTTTGGTCCACGTCGGGGTAATCCGAGCCTTCTAGAGTCTTTCTCGGAGTTGGATTGCGTTACGTCGCGTGAGTCGTCATCGGCTCGCGAACTCTGGCTGTTTTTCTGTTTAGTCCCCGCAATTCACAACATTACCAAAACCGATGGAAATATGTTAGTGACCCCTATTCTAGGTTGTTATTATTATTTATACCCCTTTCTCATGTTTATTTGATTAATAATTTTATATGATAACAAGTGTCAACACTTGGCGATGGTGACTTGTGGGTCCATCAACGAGTTCCGCTTGAAGAAGACGTTGCGTAGTCCGTGTCACCTTCTCTCTCCCGAGCTTGTATGACTTGCTCCAACCCTCCACGCCAACCATCGACCGCGGCTTCCAAATCGGAAGTCGGCCTTCGTGAGTCGCCATCTCCGCCATAGAGCCCTTTGAGGTCGTCAATCCCTTTTGAATTTGTCTTTGAAAGCAGGGCAATGATTTGCCCATACTTGCTCCTCCGTGTTGCCTTCGCCATCACCCTTCGAGTAAGATACTGGTGGACGAAATCGATGCCGGGGTCTCACCCCCACAAGGCTACTGAATTGTGTTTAGGAATTACGGTGAAGTCGACCGGCGGCGGCGGAAGCACCGGCCCGATCATGGACTCGCTCCGACTGAAGCCTTGCGAGCCACCGATGGAATCTCGAGCCAAAATTCCCGAAATCGAATGGAGCTGATACCACCAGAAATCGGACTACTGATATCTTGAATAATATGAGGTAGAGTTCGGTTCATCGGGCACCCCGCCGACCGAGCCGAGCCCGCCGCCGCAGACCAAATGGCTCGATTCAGAGAACGCAACTCAATTCCTGCCCTCCACGATGGGAGATCGACTCCTTTTACACGACATCATCGCCTCGCCCCTTACATGGGCCTTGTGCGAAGTGAAAGTAAAACGACAAGCGAGGTTGGGCCGTCGTCGCCTTCAGGCCCGATCCACTAGAGCGTAGTGTGGGTTTGGCTTGCGGCTTCTCTTAAAGGCGCTTCTCACTCACGGAAGACGTCTTCTCTTGATGCGCCACGCCATTAGCGGCTTCTTCATGTTCACCGTCGAGTGTGCGGTGACACCAACGTCATGAACTCTCTGCGCATCGCCTCGACAGGGCGGTGACGGCGTCGTCGTCAAGCCCTCGCCCGAAGCACATAGTGACGAGCACTTGGAACAAGGCCCCGTTGCAGAGAGCTTCTCAACGACGATGACCCGTCGGCTTCCATCTGCGCCTTGATGGCATCGGCGAGTCCCGCCTTGGCGCGCCGACGAATGGCCCGTGCCGTCCGCCAGGACACGGCGACGTGGAACGCTCGGCCATGAGGTTGCGCTAGAGTGGGCCGTATCGCGCGCCGGAGGTGATGCTATCTTTGGCCGCCGGGCGGGGACCTGATCGGACGCCAAGCGGCGGCTTGTCGGCAAACGCCGCGCCACAGACCAAATAGCCGTAGGCTCTGGCGTGGTCGGCGGCGAGATGGCGGGCGGACTCATCGGTAGTCGGGTAAACCCGCGACCTACCCCGAATTTGGCCCAAATGTTTTTTACGCTGCCTGGTTCCCAGCCCACCAAAACTTAGCCCATGTCAATGACTCCGGCCTCGGCTCGCCCGGGCGCTCCACCGGCTTCGGCCTTGACTTGCTAGCTCGCGGCACCGCGAGAGAGAGGCGGCAAACGCTTCGCCGACCCCCGCGCGGAGCCGGAAGGAGCCAGTCCGTGGCGGCGCCGCCCCACCCCGCGTCCGTCGGCCCGCGCTCGCTTCGCTCGGCGCCCGCGACTTCACGCGGAGAGAGGGCGATAGGGCGGCACTCGCGCCGACCCCAGCGCGGAGAGCGAGAGAGGAGCCGGTCCGCCCGAGCTGGTGCCGCCCCACCCCGGCGTCCCACTGGCCTCCCCTTCCGGCCGACACGCCGGCGACCCGTAACCCTCTCCCTCGCTCCTCCTCCTCTCTTCCCGCCTTCCGGTGAAGTGGTGAGTTCAATTTTCTCCCCAATCCTAGGGTTTTGATTTTGGAGATTGGATTGGACTGTAAAGTGTTAGGGATCGTAGATCTATCCTAGTTGAGCCTAGAATTGAATGAAATTTGCTGTGAATTTTTAGGAAATTAAGGCATAAAGAAATCAAATATAGCACATTATTTTCAGAAATCAAACTACAACAGTAGAACTTGTACTGTATAATATAGTCTCTTATTTTTATGTAAGATCTTATTTATGTAAGTTTCGAAGCTTTTAATTGTATTATCACAATTTGGTTAATTTATAGCAATTTTATCAATTTTTTTTCTTTGAATTTTGTTGTATCGCACATCAAATTTTTTGATTAGGATTCCTGAGTCCGCCACTGGCGGGACGGGAGCAGGTGGAGCGTGAACACCGGGCTACCGCGACCGGGCGGCGCGGATGACTTGACCCAATAAAAACAGAAAAATCAAAGCTCAGATCCTGAGGTTTATTCCCGTTTTGGTGGCCAATAAGGGATTATTTCAAGATTGAAATCTAGACAGAGGAGTAGGCGAGGTAGGTCTTGATGTCGGACGCGGAAAAGCCATTGAAGTTACAGCTGAGCACGATGGTGTAGGCGCCGACCCCGTGGAACACGAGCCAGTCCCCGATGCGTAGCTCGGGGAGATGGTAACCCTTCACCACCACGTCAAACGAGTCGCACGTGGGACCGAACACCGTCGACGGGTGTGTCTCGTCACTCACCGCCGTCGCCGTCGACATCGCCGTCGCCGGCGGCGCGACCCGACACTGGCACAGGGTGTGGCACGTACTCCTTGTAGTGGACGCAGCACAGCGTGCCGAAGAGGCCGTCGTCGATCCAGTACTCGCGCACCTCGCCACGCGTGCGCTTCCCGAAGACTCGCGCCGCGAGCGTGAACGGCGTCTCGGCGAAGTAGCGCCCTGGCTCGCCAATCACCTGAAGGCCTGGGACGTCCCCAAAGTGGCGCGTGAGCGCCGAGTTTATCACGTCGCACGCGTCCTGGAACGTGGAGCCGGCCGTGAATCCCCGCCGATGTCCAGGATGCGCATGGGTGGCATGCCGCGCGGCGGCGACGTCGAACACGGCACGGGCCGCCTCCACGGCAGGGTCGTAGACGCCGACGCGGGACACGGTGCCCCCGACGTGGAACGCGACGCCCAAGACCGGCAGACCGGCGCTCTGCGCGGCGCACAGGAGCGGCGCCACCTCGTCCTGCCACGCGCCGTACTTGGTGCCAAGGTCCCACCGGGCGTCTCCAGCGTCGACGGGGACCTTGAGCCGGAGCAGAAGCCTGCACGTGGGGTGGAAACGCCTGAGCTTGTCCACCTCCTCCACCGAGTCGAAGGTGGTGAGGTTAACGCCGACGCTGGCGGCGTGCTGGATGTGTGCCTCGGGCTTGCACGGGTTCGCGTAGACGATGCGGTCTGGGGTGACGCCGAGCGCGAGCACGGCGTCCATCTCGGCGGGGCTGGCGCAGTCGAAGCCCGAGCCGAGAGCGGCTAGCGCTCCGAGCAGCGCCGGGTTGGGGTTGCACTTGACGGCGTAGTAGGGCGGCACGGTGCCCTTGAGCCCACGCCGCCACGCCGCGAACAGCTCGACCACCTTGCTGAGGTTTAGCACGTTGAAGGCGCTCGTCACCGGAGGACGATCTGATGACGACGACGGGACAACAATGCGGCGGATAAGACCAGTGACGGCGGCGTCCTTGTCGTCGTCGTTGGTAGCAGCGTCGACGGCGTCGCACGGGAGGCGGAGCACCTCCAGGCCCTTAACGCCGGGCGCCTCAAGCACAGCTCGCATGGCTGCTGCTGCTTCAGCCATGGACGTACTTTGTGCTGAGGTGAGGTCTACTCGCGAATGATGTGAAATGTTGCCAATCAATTGTACTCCTCCTATCTTATATCTATATATACACACAACACACGCTAAAAATGAATTTGCATATACGTGGTGTTGTGGGGATCAACGTAGCCAGAAGCAACGACATATCCTTTCGTGATTCTTCTGCCTTATCCATGCATCTGTCGGCAACATCAATGTCTCATGGCGTCTCCCTCTCAGATCCAGATCAAAGCAGCATGTGTCGACAACGGCATATCTATGTACAGTGGAGCTCATGACGAGAACAGTTCTCAGCAGTAACTGCACATGGCGCGACGGAGCTAGCAGCGCCTATCACTGGGAGGCATTTAGTAGGGAAAGTTTATATTAATTTTGAATACCAAAATATTAGGAAAAGCTCACCCCACTAAGAGAAGTCAAGAATTTTGATTGTGTGGAGTCCGACCATCGCCTAAAGGGACTAGGAGCAATAGAAGTTTGTTGTTTCTTTTATCCAAAATCATTGCGGTGTAGGGCAGGTTTAGATTCGCTAAATTTTTATAAACTGCAATATGTAATAGTTAGAGGCTTTCCCCGTGAGCTATACCTCACGGGAAAGGTGCTATCCCGTGAGTAGTTTCTTTCCCCGTGGGGTTTTCTGCTCTCACGGGAAAGGATCTTCTTTCCCGTGAACGGTCGACGGGAAACGATTCCCCCATGGGAAAGCGCAGGAATCAGATAGTGCAGCTAATAGTTTCTTTAAATTGATGGTAGAATATTTCAAAATAAGCTACCGGGATATTTGAATTAGCTAGACTTTTTAGCATATAATAATTTGTTTTATTCGATTCAAATAAGAGCTTCAGGTTAAGCAATATACAAGTCGCATTTGTATAAATTTTGGTTTGCTTTTATTTTATTCATTGATGAAAAAAAATGAAGTCTGTAATGTATATTTGTAATGTATAAGTCCCACATTTGGTTTGCCCATAGTCAAACATTATAATCTTTGACCAACCATAAATATATGAATTACAATTATGATAGTATTTCTTTTTTTTTTTTTCGAGCGTCCATGTCGATTCGGCTAGATTAGGCGGAATTGACACGTGTTCGTCGACCGTTGAAGCGGGGGAGGATGTAGGGGCTGCAATCTCGCCCGGCGGCGGCGACAAACGGCACGACGAGCAAATCGGGGGAGGGGAGGAGCCACAGCCGAGGAGGGGGCGGTGGCCGGTGGCAGCGCGCTGGCGCTTGGCGGCGTGGCGGCGGCGGCGGGTCGGGCAGCAGCCTTGGGCACGGGCGGCGGCGGTGGAGGAGCGAGGGAGATAGATGGATACTTTTTTTATTGCTTACTTATCCCCTAGAGATTACATGCCTCTTGCTTATATAGCCCGGCTAGTGGGACTTATAATCTAAACAATCTCTATAAGGTTTCCTTTATAATGATCGAATACCTTTTACAAGCAAATCTTTATTTATTTCATAATAAGGGTCTTCCTTATAGATTGGAATATCCCCTTTTACACACCGAAAATTCCTAAAATAATCTAACATGACGACGGCGAGTCGGACTCGCACGGAGAGAGAGGCGGCGGCGGCGGCGGCGCCACCGCCGACGCCAGCGGCAAGGCCCTATTCCCTCGTGTGCCTAAGGCCGCGTCGTGCCAGCCCTTTAGCCCTCTTCGGGCTGGCCCAATTCGGATCATGACAGCCCACACATTGGGCGTGCTTCATTAAGAGAAATTAGAGTTATGTTACATCAAAGTACACTCTTTGGCGAGATGCCGGTGTTACAATGAGCAAACATACACAAGTCGCCGGCTTGGGCGGGCGCGGCCAGTTGTACTTAGGCTAGGAAACAACAGTGCGACTAAAGAGGTTTGTATGTCCTACTCGATGGCCGATAGCAAATGGTCCTAGCACCCGGTAGCCCGCCGCACACCACTCCTCCGCCCGGCCCTTGATCCGCAATAGAAGCTGTGGACGGTGTCGCGAAAGCGTTATCGAAATACGGCGATTCCGTTCCTTCCAAACCTCCCAAGTTGCAAGAAGCACCAAGGAGTGGAAACTTTTCGAAAAGGCTCGGAACCACGGGCGACGAGGCCAGCCATCGGTCGATGAGGCAATCCCGATCTGAGGGGCAAAGCCCCTAGAGACCAATCTAAAAGTATAATTATTATGGCATGAAACTATATAATTTTTTTTTGAATAAATGGTCAAAGTTACACATGTTTGACACTTATTAAAAAATGGAGAGCGTAAGTGTATACGTGGTTGCATTACTCTAAATTCGGTTAATTTATTTATAGGTACACAATGGTGAAGACGGGAGCTGTACGCATTACTCTATGAACTTTTAAAAATTAAACTGAATATTAAGACTTTTTTTAGCTACATTTTTTCATGTAAATTAAAATGTTGGATTAAATTGATTTTTGTATGAAGTTATTTATTTCTCTAAAAGAATATTTGTAGTCCGGTTCAGCACCATGAACTTTCAATATAATCTGATTTATCCCTCAACCCCTCTGATTGCGCTGTATCAACAAAACCATCATTAGAGCCACCCAAGGTGCAAAAAGAAAATGGTTTTAAAAGTTGATGAGCGGTTAAAAACCTGATTATGTAGTTTAGAGAGGTAAATAGTTTAAGGAAGAAAATTAGGATTTTTTTTTTTGAGAATTACACATTGACAAACGCTTGACGCCACAACACGCACGCACACTCACCCCTATAAACATACGCCGCGCAAACCCTAGCCCTATGATAAAAAAAAAAAGGCGTACACTCTTCAAGCGACAAAAAATAAGCGTCCCCAAAGCGTTTGCACAAGGAAAAAAAGTCTAATTTCGGTCCCCAACTTTTGCGAAAGTCCGATTTTGGTCCCTCAACTCCAAAACCGGGCAAAAACCAGTCCCTCAACTTTTCAAACCGTGCAGATTTAGTCCCTCGGCGGATTTGGGCCGGTGGTTTTCGCTACAATAACTCCGGTTTTGCTACAGTGACTGTGGTTTCTTTTTTCTTTTCATATTTATTTCGGCTGAATCTTTCAAAAATCATAGTAAATCACGAGAAAATTTATAAAATAGAAAATCCAATTTTATTGGACTCCACATAAGTAGAGCTACGCAATGAATATATAATATGGTATACTTTAATATAAAATTTTTGCTATGAAGGTTTTGCCTTTTTATTTTTATTTATTTCAGCTCAATATTTAAAAATCATAATAAATTATAAAAAAAAATCATAAAATTGAAAAAAACAATTTTGCTAGACTCCACATGAGCATATTTACACAATAAAGATATATAGGTGTACTATTTAATTTATTGGCCAGATCCATCGGGTTTTACTACTGCGTGTCGGATCGACCTGACAAACCTAGCTAACCTAACCCAGCTAAAGAGCCACAAGAACTACGTCTTTGTGTTATTGCGCGCCTCATGCGGAGTCCAACAAAATTGAATTTCTTATTTTATAATTTTTCTGTAATTTACTATGATTTTAAAGATTGAGTCGAAAAAAAAAAAAAAAGGCAAAACCTTCTAGCAAAAACTTTGTACAAAAGTATACCATATTATATATTCATTGCGTAGCTCTACTCATGTGGGAGTCCAACAAAATAAAATTAGATTTTCTATTTTATGAATTTTTACGTGATTTACTATGATTTTTGAAAAGATTCACCGAAATAAATAAAAAAAAAAGAAAAAAAACGAAACCACAGTCACTATAAAGCAAAACCGGAGTTATGTATGCGAAACCACCGCCCAAAACCGCCGAGGGACGAAATCTGCACGGTTTCAAAAGTTGAGGACTGTTTGTCCTGGGCTTGGAAGTTGAGGCGACCAAAAATCGGACTTTCGAAAAATCGGGGACCAAAAGATACTTTTTTTCCTTTGCACAACACATGTTGTTGGGCCTGCTTAGCCTGGTTACTCCTTGTCGGTGTACTTGGGCCTATTGACCAATGACCACTTCCGCCTCGGCCTCTTGGTACTGCCACCTTGGCACCGACGCAGAACCCGTACGCCGCCTTCTCCTCGCCGGCGACGGCGAGCGGCGCGTTCCGGGGCCATGGTGTCGAGGTACGCCCACGACCTGCCTGACCGCTACGCGCCGTGATACGTATTGTACTCGCGCGCCAGCCTCGTCGGTGTTATCCTCGCCAGCGCAGCGTGTCCATGCAGAGCTCGCACATGCCGCCGCCGCCGTGTCGCACGCCTCACGTCAGGCTGCCTCCATGGCCGTGTTCCTGCGCGCGCCGGGGCAGTGGCCGGCGACGACAGTGAAGCTGAGGGAGAGAGCCACCGCGCACGACAATCAGGACGAGGAGAGACGTGCTGATCATATCTAGGCTCTCTGCGAAATGCATTGTACAGACTGACAGACAATTTGAGATGCATGTGAACTCTTTCATTTATACTATATTCATGCCTTCATGGCATGAATGGTCTCGAAATGATCCCAGCAGCCACATACATGCCTTCTACTGCTAGGAGCAATAGTTGCATTGTTTATAAGAAATCTGTTGCAGAGTTACTTCATTACAAATAAATGATGGCCCCTTGACTGAAGAGAGAAGCTGGTTTTGTTATAGGTGGATACTAAACCTTCTGCTGGTCTTTGCAGTATTTTAGGGCTAGGTAAATAAGGGAAACACTGAATTGGTTGCAGAGGACCAGAGGTAGTTCACTCTAATCTGAAACCACATATATGAGTTTGAAAATGTTCAGTCCTATGTGAAATCCCTTCCCAAAGACCCCAAATAGATGCAAAGAGCTCGCTCTTTGCTTAACTAAAGGCGCTAAAAGAGATCCGGTGCCCAGACCAAAGCGACACTTCCTTCGTGCTGCTATGTTCATGGCATATTTGGAAATGGCACAATACCATCGCCATCAGGAAGGAGCAAATGACCTTCAGTGTTGCACTCTCAGCATGTAAATCGGAAGCCTACATTTGGGGGCAAGGCTAAACCAGACAACAGGCACATCACGTGGTGCTCCATAATTTCTAAAGCAATGTAATAGCAAGCTATGCTTTCGGTTCTGTCTGGTTTAGTTTCATATATTCAGTTTCGTTAGGCATCACAATGTGCGCTAACACATGCCTGAAACCATGTAAAGTTAATTTTTTTTTTGAAAGATCCGGTTACCCGGCTTTGGTTATATTAAGTCACCCGGCGCTGAAAGAGAACTGAAAGCGTAGCTTGTTATTACATTGTTACGTGGCACGTGGTGCTCCATCATTTCTAACGCAATGTAATAACAAGCTACGCTTTCAGTTCTGTCAGGTTTAGTTTTGTAGATTCAGTTTTGTCAGGCATTGCGATGTGCGCTAACACAGGACTGAAACCTGTAAACTTTAAACTATGGCTTTCACAGCCAATTGATGCAATGCAATCACAGGTGGGTGACACCCCCTGGTCGACTTATCCAAAAAAAAATAGAAATGCTGTATTCGGTCCATCTATGGAGGATAATAATCCTGAAAGTGCCTCTACAGTTGAATTTATTTGGGACAGTTGAAGAACCAAATCTTTTTTTGCTTTGGCGATCAGATTTGGTTCCATCCAACACCCACCTTCAGCTTCCAAAATCTTCAGAAAAGTCTCTTCTAGCTGCACTTCACCTACACATCGTCGGATCAACTGAACATGAGATATTGGAGGAAACCAAGTCTTGTCCTGCTTTTGCAATCAGATTTGGTTCCATCCAATTCTCGAATTCAGTTGCCAAAGTTTGAGCTGAGTTCTCACCTACCCAAGCTAACTCATCACACACATGTGCTTGATTTTGAGATAGCTGCTGATAGAGGCGCTGGAGATAAGATGTTGGAGAAAACTGAACTCACTCCTGAAAACGGAACTGAAGACAAGAAGACAGAGTTCAGTTTCCTACAACTCCTACCTTCAGATCAGCTAATGAAATGTTTGGGCTGCGATGCTTCGAGCTTACGGTGCTTCTGCCCTTTTATACACGCAGCTCAACCAGAAGATCATGTGGTGATCTGTTCTGATATTCTCTATCATGATTCATGAGTAGTGCATGCCCAGAGAAAGGTTCTGAAGGACAGTTATGCTGTCTAACAAACTCTGACCCTCTTGGTGTAAAAAGTGCAATTGTGAGGGGTGGATATAGAATAACAAGGCATTGATGTCACTAGTGTTGTAAAAAGTATGATTATTTGTCTTGTTCCCTCTTGGAATAAGAATACTTTACTCTTTAATTTGAAAATTCCATTGTTGTCATATAGCCCAGCCCCTCCGCCACTTAGCTACGAGATGTGAATTGATCTGATACACTACCAAATTCAATGGAATTTAAAATAAGAAGCTTAGCATGAAGAGGAAAGGTACCAGGATTTCACGTGCATATGAAAATGCCAAAACATTTCCATCAAGTAGGACCATAAATGGTCGAATGAAAATTATTGTGACAACAAAATTTAACACGTAGAAACTTTCAAATGCGAAAAAATAAAACAAATATTAGGTGATATATATTTGCCTAAAGTTTGAGGAAAGAATTCCTGCAATCTTGACATGAAGAATATTGTTATCCAACCCACACAAAGAGAAGACACACACAAAGAATTTAAAATAACTATTAGAACATTCTGCTCATAATAGATCTCCACGCTAGAATCCCATGATATAGCCACGACAAATAGTCAACGAAGAAAGCGACACTTATTCAAAACAGCATGAGTCTCTACTCTCTAGTCCACTCATAGACAAGGTCTTCATTTCTCCACTTGTACGATGAACTAGCGTCGTTGCAAGTAGTCCATGACCCACCCTGTAGTGGTGGCATAGCTTTAAAACCATGTTTCCTGCCTTTTCGCCAGTACCTTCGATTGAAGGTAATGGTTACCTTCCGAATTCCTGGTGCCCCTGTCAGTATGGATTGGATGAACCGAAATTCACAATTAGTTCCTATCAAATTCTTGAACTCTACTTCCTGAAGATGAGTTAAGGAGAGCTCATGGGACTTCCAATGACATTCGTAATCACATAAAAGATCCAGTTCGTTCTTCTTCTGCAATAAAGATCATGGAAGGATATATGCATTATTATTCATCACATGAAAAGAAGGGTGTCAAGAAACAAACTCTAGCCATGGACTGATTCAAGAACATTTTTCTCACCTTTGCAGAGATGAGGTCACATAACTGTATGCTGAGATATTGAATATTGTTGCATTGTGCAAGGAGACATGCTATACCGGGCCCAGAGGCATGTCGTTCCAATAGTGTAAGACAAACTGATAAGGATGTCACATGAGGAAGCGGTGGAATCCGACCTTCGATTGTGTCAGCAGTTTGATACTTTGTCTAGTCGAATTAAGAAAGGTTCAAAATAAACACACAAATGAGAAAGCAGAAAAATAAAACATTATCAACAAAAATAAATAGCTTAAGTGTTTCTACCCCTACTTTGAAGTGTCTTTGTGATTTTTGCCTTTATTTTTTTAACTTTATGATTTTGCCCTTCGATCATTACCAACAAGTCAGCGGGATTTTGCCCCTAGTCAATGGTCAAAACAGGGGTAAAATCATGTTGACCAGGGCAAAAATGAGTTGACTTGCAAGTAGTGAAAGGCAAAATCACAAAGTTAAAAAAATAAGGGTAAAATCACCATTGCACTTCAAAGTAGGGGCAAGAACACCAAAAACTCAAATAAATATAGTAGTCTCGATGATTTTCTTTTACTATTTCACCAGATTGAAGGCAAATTAAATCAATAGAAAAAATTAAAGTGCATGATGAATTGAACAAATAAATGAAGCATTTTCATGAGTTATGTACGCTTGGATGCATACGACATACCTGTACTTTAAAAGACACTTCCAGGCATCTGGTGAACCTACAGCATTGCAGTAGAGGAATGCTACCAGCATTTCGGTCGTAGCTATAAATTCCATGTGAGAACAATTGAATCTTAAGGGCTCCCACGCTTGACAAGTGACCATGAACATCATCAATATGCAGATCTTTCTGTACTATGACCATGAGATCCTCCAACCTTGGAGCGAAGGGAGTAATCCTTTTGAGCTGGAAGCAGTTGACAATATGGAGAACTCGGAGGCTAGGAGTCCTGAGTTCTAAGAATTCCCCCATAGACTCTCTCTAGTGATAGCTCCAAAAGTGTGCCGGACTCGATTAACAGCTTCTCACTCCTAAAGATCATGAAACTTGATAGCCGAAGCTTGTGCAGGCGCGGACAACATTCAGACGACACGAGGCGAGAAAGGGAGTAGCCACAACCGGCTCGGGCATTACTTGCTCGAGTGAAAGATCAGCAAGGGACGAGAATAGCACTGCAGAAGAAGGCAGCCGAAGTACCAAGCCTCCCAATTTCAAATGCATGGTCTCCATCTTGGCATAGCTATCAGTCTGATCAAGGCCGGTCATCGCAACCGCATACTTATCAGTCTGATCAAAGGTGATCACAGTAGGCTCAAAGTCCATGTCAAAGGCGATGTCTTCGGTTATCCGATCCATTGGGTACAGCCACCGCCGTGGAAGAAGATTCAGTTCCAAGACGAAAGATTTCACCTCCTGCTGCGCAGCGTGACGGATCCACCCCTGTGCGGCTTCCATGGACATGGATAGGTCCGCGAGTTGTGCTATTTCGCGATCAGATACGTCGAACGAGATCGCTAGGTGCTTGATGCCAGATGACTCATTGCCGGTGGTAGCACGAAGCGCGAGAGCGTCGTTGACGAAGGCAACGTACCGTTCGGCGTCACGAAACCTCATCTTGGTGCTGCAGAATTTGAAGCGGAGGGCGGCGACCCTCGTCCAGAGGCCACGCCACCGCCGCGAGAGCGCTTGGGTGCGCACGACGTCGCTCGCGTCCGGCAAACGCTCCAGGATGTGCAGCAGCAGGTCATCGATGAGGCCGCTGATCAAGTCGACGCCACCGCCGCCGTCACCGACGGATAGAGTCGCCTCCGTTCGTCGTCGTTTCGGATCCGACGTGCTTGGCAAGCTCATCGTGCCACATTCGCCCGTGTGATCTGCTGGCCGCAGGGACGCGCGCCGGCGATGCCAGCGCTGTGCCTCCGGTCCCTGCCGCCGCCGGCACTGGTTCTGGTTCCTGCCGCCGGCCTCGCCGCCGCTACTTATAATATCTTATCGGATGAGAGAGCGACATGAAATGGGGCACGAATGATGCAAAGGCCTAGCAGGGCCGCACGTGGGCCGAAATGGAGTTGACCCAATTCGGTCCAGGTCGAGAGGGTGCAGCCGGGCCGGAATGTTGCTCAATAAAATAAAATAAAATAAAATAAAATAAAATAAAATAAAATAAAATAAAATAAAATAATGTGATTTTTCGATAGCTTTTGCGTTGCAGCTATGGGACTACTGATTCTCCAAAAAAAAAAAATGGGAGTAGTATGGAGTATTCAAATTTTACCATGCGAACAACCCAAAGTGTGCCACTTAACAACGACGATTGTTCACTTTACTTCTCCGTAACACAAAACGTCCACTGCTAAGAAAAAAATACTGTAGATATAAAATATGAAAAGTAGGTTTTCATCAATGGAGCACTCAATTACATGCTTTCTTTTGAAAGGAATAAATACAATGATATGGAAAATTGTTTCAAAGTGTTTTGGATTAGTTTATTGTTTTGGTTGGATTGGCTTAGGATAGAGGAGAAATGGGCCGCATGTCGTCCCACCTGTGCGTATTTTCAGCTGGGCCTGCGTCTTTCTCGGTTGGTGTACTTTTAGTTGGGCCTGTTCACTGTCTTCTGCTCGCCGGCGACTGTGAGCAGCACGTTCTCCATGCAGAGCTGGTACATTTTACATGTCCTCACTAGCCGCCGCCGCATGGTAACGCATCGCGGCAAGGCTGCCTCATGGTCATGTTCCTGCGCGCGCCGGGGCAGCGGCCGGCAGCAACGACGGGACGACGGTGAAGCTCATGAGGGAGAGCAGCCACACCATACGGCTCATCAATTATTTAGATTCAGATGTTGAAATAATCCCAGTAGCCATATTCAGATGTTGGGTTCTACTGCAAGCACCCGTGAAGATATATAGTTGCTTTTTAGGAAATTTATTTATTGCACAGTTACTTCATTGCCACTAAAATGATGGTCCCTTGACAGACTGAACCATCACTGAAAGAAGCTGGTTTTGCTAGAGGAAGAGGAGACAGTTTCTTTGCAGTATTTTAGAATCCTACTAGTGAAATGAATATGGGTGACACTCAATTGGTTTCAGAGGAGGTTCAGTCAATCTGAAACCACACATATGACATTGCCAACAGTGAATTTGGAAATGTTAAGAGGTTCAATCAATCTGAAATCCCTTCCCCAGTACACCCAAATGGATGCAAAAGAACTCACTCTCTTTGGTTAACTACAAATGCTGATTTTGGTCACTCATGAAGGATATATATAATAATGCCTGAAAACGCCTCCAAAGTTGCATTTATTTGGGACAGTTGAAGATGAGACATTGGAGGAAACCAAATCTTGTGCTGTGCATGCAGCTAGAGATTTGGTTCCAGCCAACACTCACCTTCAGCTTCCAAAATCTTCAGACAACTCTCGTCTTGCTGCACTAAACTTATACATCATCGGATCAACTGAACATGAGATATTGGAGGAAACCAAATCTTGTCCTTGCTTCCGCAGCCAGATTTGGTTCCATCTAATTCTCAAATTCAGTTGCCCAAGTTTCAGCTCAGAGTTCTCACCCTAGTAGCCTAGCTACTTGATTTTGCAATGGCTACTGATAGAGGCGCTGAAGATAAGATGTTGGAGAAAACTGAACTCCTGAAACTGTCTGCCACGGAGCTGAATACAGCAAGGCGCAGAGTTCAGTTTCCTACAACTCTTACCATCAGAGCTAGCTAATGAAATGTTTGGGTTTTAGCTTATGGTGCTACTGCCCTTTTATACACACAGCTCAACCGGAACATATATCATGTGCCTCTCTGCACTGATATTCTCTATCATGATTCATGAGTAGTGCATGTCTTGGAAAAATGTTCTGAAGAACAGTTATGCTTTCTAACAAACTCTGACCAGGCATTCTGCTTCCTGCAACTTAGGCCTTTGATAAAAGTTTTCATCTCCACGGCATGATCCATTTCAATGGTGTCACTTCTGAAGGTAAACATAACCAAATCCTGAACTGCTACTATCTGATCTTTAATCTCACTTCCTGAGATGTTAATGGTGATAGTCCATACGTACAACCATCTCTACAGAACTGGTAGTAATAACCCCAGGATCAATAGCCAACCAATGACCGGATTCTCTGAAACCTTTTCAGTTATTTCACATTACAGTAGCTGAACAAAAGAAAAATTGTACAGAAAGGCAAAGGCAGGAACAGCAGGACAGTCAATAAAGTATTACCAGGACAAGTGTCTATCTTTATGATAGCTTTCTGGATGTACCTCCAGATTGGTTTGATGCAGGTTTTCAACTCTCTCTCTCTCTCTCTTTCTCATACAAGTTGTTAACAAGGATTAAGACAGAGATCAGTATCACAGTTTGTAACCTTTAGTGGACCACATTTGACGTCTCTGCCCTTTGAGTACTAAACTACATGCTCAAGATTCCTAGATCAACGCAAAGGGCAAATTAATATATTTATGTCTTCGATGTAGGAGCAGGAGTAGGGGATCTGCTTATTCAATGCCTTAAAAACGGGTAGAATATTTATACATATATTAAATTCATAAAAATAATAAAGAGTGCAATTCTTGGGGTGGATCTAGAATAAAAATGCATTGATGCTTTATTTCTGCTGTTTCCCCAAATACCTCTTGGGTGTCAAAATTCTATGTGATGTGAATTAATATTGATACTACACTATTTTGACTAACTCAAATTCAACGGAATTACAGCCATTCTCATAGCTTTTATCATGTAGAGGAAAGGAACCTAGGTGTCACGTGCATATGAAAAATGCCAAAACATCTCAATCAAAAAAAAAAAAGGGACCATAATATGGTCCGAATGAAGAATTCTTGTGACCACAAATCTAGGCCCTATTTGGTTGAGGGACTTTTTTTTAGTCCTGGGGCTAAAAAAAAAAGTCTCTTATAAACCAAACAAGTAAGGACTTTTAGAGATTTTTTCTCTATAAGACTCTCTTGGAGGGACTTTTTTTTATTAAACTTTTAAAATCGTCGAGATCACTGGCGGGACGCAGTGCATGGACATTACACCCAATAATTTTGAGAAAAAATGTGCAGCTACTATGCGTATACATGTATAATATCTAGATTTTGTTTGTTTGATCCAAATAAGAGTAAAAAAGCCATATTTCTTGTTCATCTTGTACACCATCTAGCTCTACCGGCCTAGTAGCCTAAGGAGTTACTTCTCTGTTCAAAAAACATGCACTTCTAGCACAGTGTCATGGTTTTGTTTCTCAAGTTTGATTGATTATAGATAAAAAATTATCAATGTTTATGTTATCAAATAAATATCATTAGATTCATTATGAAATGTATGTTTTTATATATTAGTTTGAAGTCAAAATTATGAATAGTATTCGGTAAAATTTGGTCAAACATATGTTACTTTTCTTTGCACGGAACCCATAGTTGCACGTTTTTTACGGAACAGAGGGAGTAAATCACGGAGACGGAGGTCGTGGGCGCGGCTTCCAACGTTTACCCGGTTCGTTCGACTCGAACAAAAATCCCCCATCCTACACCGCTTCACCTTGTCGTCTAGCGCCTAGGGAAAGAGAGATGTGTCGCCGCCTATGGTACCACCAAGCGTGCACCGGCGGACACCGCCCGATTGCCGGTCGTCGTTGCGCTTTATCTGAGCTCTACGAGGGCGAGATGCGCCTAGAAGAACCCAAGGCCAGTGTGGATGTGCCTGGACCTGAAGTGGAAACTGCGACCCGGCTTGGGGGCAAATATTGCATTCGCCGCGCCCCGAGCAAGTGGTCGGCTATAGTGTGACTATAGTCTGTACACCCAATTTTCAATTCTGCGTCCGCCACTGGTCGAGATGCATACATATCGAAAATATATAATGAAAGAGAATTAACAACCAATTGATACCGAAGTAGGACACTGCTACAATCTAAACACATTCTCAAACTAAATGGTAAATTTGGTGTCCAGTAATTTTGTGTAGATCTAAGTTCAAAACACGCTGCGAAACCAGGGACCTAGTTTTTGCGGTGTTCTTTCCAAGGACACTAAGAAACCTCTATATCATGCTTTTGCTAAATCTAGTGTTCATGGCCTGCTCTTTCCATGCTCTGCCAAATCTGTGACTTTTTTATTCTTCCATTATTGAATTCTTGTCTCTACTCTCTAATTGCATGGGAATAAAAATAAAACCTTGTTGTTATATTTGATAAATATATTTTAGTTATTAGTTATTATTATATATTATTTTATTATTATATTCAGGAGTAGATAAATTGCTCCAATGGACAGGCAGAATTTACAGAATAAACACCTTTCTCCCATGTGCACCAATTATTGCTGTTCCATCAAAATCACAGGACACCACCACCTATCCCCACCTCATCCACTGACATGGTGGACCCACGCATCTCGACCCCACTGTCATACAGAACGTCCCAATAAAATAACCACCCCAGCGAACCCGCCGCTCTCCATTGGCCGGAACGTGTCCGTGCCGTTACACCCGACCCCACCTGTCACTGGCCCACACTGTCCCACCGGACCCACACGTCCTTCCAGGCCACGCGCCGCACGACTGCGCTTCGCGCCTGCCCCTCACTCACACCCACTGACGTGTGGGTCCAGATCCAAGCGAGACGGGATGGCCCACCCGTCAGTGGCCTGGCCGCGGGTATAAACGCGCCGGCCGCGGTTGCCCAGCAGACACTGCAGCAGCAGCAGCAGCCTCCTTGCCAACGCAACCACCACCGCTTCGGATTCGCCGGCCGCCGCTTCGCCTCGCCTCTTGCTCGTCTGTCCACGGCAACCAATCGTCCGTCGAGAGATTGGCGGGGGCGCCGATGCTCCACGACGACTCCCGGTAGTGCGGCGACGCGGATGGTGTGGCCTGTGAGGCTCGCTGCGGCCGTTTGGGGATCTGGTGGGCTGTTGCCGGACCGGTTCCGGCGGTTGTGACTTATTGGCGCCGGCGATGGCGATGACGGCGAAGGAGAGGAAGCTGAGCAGGTTCGGGAGTGTTAAGGTTACTGTAGCGTCGTCAGGGAGTGGCGGCGCTGGCGGTGGCCTGGGTTCCCCTGCCGCCAGGGGCCACCGGTCGCCGTCGGCGGCGGCGGCGGCGGCGCCGCAGAGGCGTGTGTTCGCGGCGCTCTTCGCGTTCCTGTGCGCCGGCGTTGTCGTCCTCGGCGGCGTGCACGTCATTGGAGGTGAGCTTTCCTTCACATTCGCACTGTCTGCTGTCTCCTGGCGTGAATTATTGGATCTTAGGTGGGGTTTAGGTGGGTCGCCGGAATTGTGTTGCCACGGGAACCTTGTGGTTTGGAGCGTGGTGGGATTAACAATGATTTTAGGGGAGAAAGTTCTCATTTTTAGATTAGATACAGTTTTGGTATGTGTTTGGTGTTCGTTGTTGGGGAGGTGAGGAAAAAAGTCAGTTCCTTTTTTTTTTTGTGGGGGCGTTCTGGACCTCTGGTAGATCTGACGAAGTGGTCTTACCACTCCCCGGAAAAATTGCAGTTTTCCTCCTTGGATTCTGTCCGTTTGTTAATTATTTCATTGGAAACGCAACAGGGACACCGGGATTGGAACGTTAGCAAGTAAATACTTTTTTTCTAGTGATGGTGTTTGCTTTTGACTGATTGTTACTAGAACAGGAAAAGCTCACGCCATCACATTAAGAATGTGTCTGTTGGTGTTTCTGAATTCAAGCATACTGAATCCGCTTCGTTTGTTTCTTCTCTATACACGAAGGTGCTGATGTTATTGTCTCTGATGCAGCATCGTTCCGGCCGGTGCTCAGGACTGCGTGGCCGTCGGCGACACTGAACGCCATTTCCTCTGATGCCAGAGCGCAACAAGCTGGCAGCAGCGCCGACACCGTGTTGCCGTCTGTCCGAATCCAGCACGCGGTTGCCTTCCCGGACCGTGTTCTCCTGATCCTCAAGGAAGGGTCATCGCTGCCAGCTCTTCAGCGGTTTGAGTGCTTGTACTCCCCTGCCAACTCCTCGGGCTGCGCCGACCGCCGCTCTTGGCTGCCTCCTTGCCTGATGGACCCAGCCTCGTCCATTGCCCTGCCGAGCCATCTGGTGTGGATGTCTCTCTGTCACTGTCCCTGTCACCTCCAGTGGCGCCGCTGCAATGGGACAGGCTTGTGTACACTGCACTTGTTGACAGCAGGGACAACTCCACCATTGTGTTCGCCAAGGGGATGAACCTCCGGCCAGGCCGATTGGGTGTGGCGTCGAGGTATCAGTGTGTCTTTGGCCGTGACCTGTCAAAGCCAAAGCATGTGCTCACATCCCCTGTGATTTCCGCTGCACAAGAGGTTTTCCGGTGTGTGACACCAGTTCGCATTCGCCGGTATCTCAGGATGACAACTGGTCCCAATGGCAATGGCAATGGAGATAGTGATGACAAGCCTATGTTGGTCTCCATCAGGACCAAAGGACAGAGGGACTCTACTCTGCCCTCAATTGCTGAACCTGAGCCACTTCCTCGGTATAACAGGCATCGGCGGCAAAAGGCACACTCAATGTGTGTATGCACCATGCTTCGCAACCAGGCAAGGTTCCTCAGGGAATGGATCATCTACCACTCGCATATCGGTGTGGAGCGGTGGTTCATCTACGACAACAACAGTGATGATGACATTGAGCAGGTCCTCGGTACCATGGATCCATCAAGGTACAATGTGACACGCCATCTGTGGCCATGGATGAAGTCTCAGGAGGCTGGTTTTGCACATTGTGCTCTCAGAGCCCGAGAGAGCTGTGAGTGGGTGGGGTTCATTGACATCGACGAGTTCATGCACTTTCCTGGCAACCAGACTCTACCAGATATTCTCCAGAACTACTCAAACAGGCCACGGATTGGTGAGCTCAGGACTGCATGCCACAGCTTTGGTCCCTCAGGTCGGACTAAAATTCCCAAGAAAGGCGTTACAACAGGTTACACTTGCCGGCTTGCTGCACCAGAGCGCCACAAGTCAATTGTCAGGCCAGATGCATTAAACCCATCACTTATCAATGTGGTGCACCACTTCCATCTGAAAGAAGGGGTGAGGTATGTGAACATTGGTCAGGGTGTGATGCTCATCAACCACTACAAGTATCAAGTTTGGGAGGTGTTCAAGGATAAGTTTTCTGGTCGTGTGCGCAACCTATGTTGCCGATTGGAAGGACGAGGAGAACGTTGGATCCAGGGACAGGGCACCAGGATTGGGGACTAAGCCGGTGGAACCAGAGGATTGGCCGCGTAGGTTCTGTGAAGTATTTGATACTGGTCTTAAAGATTTTGTGCATAAAGCGTTCACAGATCCAGCTACTGGAAGTCTTCCATGGTAGATGATGAGTAAACACTGTATTTGATCTATGGTAGTCTTGGTAGATGACGATGGGTATACACAGACAGGGAATGAAACACAAAAAAAGAGTTAGGTAGAAAGAGTGATTTGCTCCTTAGTAAATTTAGTCTTCAGGTTTTCTTTTCCTGTTCTTATTTCTCACTGAACCATCCTTTTTTTTTTTTTTTTAACATATCTAAGGAAAAGATTCTTTTGTACAATGTAGATAAAGATAGGTTCACTGTAAGTTTTCTTGATGAAAGAGGGAATGAATAGGATGACTGCTTGACTTTCTTTCTTCTGATGATATTTTACATTGCCGTATGCTCTCATACCTCTAGGTATGGTCACCAACTCTGCTACTGTGAACATATTTTTTCCTGGAGAAAACCACACTGAATTCTGTAAGCACAGGATTGTAGTTTGTGATGAAGAAAAGGATGGTGCACCTTCCTTCGCACCTTTGCTGTAGCAGTGGTCCTGAAAGAATATTTGCCTCAGTGAAAAAACACACAGAACATTGTGCTATGCTGTTTTTTTTTTTTTTTTTTTTCCACTTTACATTTACATAATGGCAACTTTATGTTCAGCATCTTTATCTGTAACTTGTAGCACTGGGAAAGCATCCTCTGGCATCAAATCAGCATGTTTACAAGGAAAAGGAAAGAACCAGACCAACCTCCAGATCACTCTCGTAACCGTTGTTTTCTTCCCCCAACTTTGGTTACTGAGCTTTCAACCGTTAGCCCACAAAATCTGACAGGGAGAGATTAGATAAGCACAGGCTATGAGGCTAGGTAAAACCTTAGGTTTCTTTCCTGTTCTATTTTGGTGCATCATTGATCTTTACTTTAAAGTCTGATGACAGGGTGGCATTGCCTGGACTGGATCAAGGTCCCAGCTCCCTTTTTGTACCAATATTCCTAGGTTTATCAGGACAGGCTTCTCATACTGATGAAGTCAAAAGCAAGGGGAAGCAGACAGGCACAGCCTTTGCAGTATCCTATTCTGAGACCCACACCTTGTTCCTCATGTTAGTTTATCTTTTTTTAGCAGATTGATGTTAGTTTATCTGTAGTAATCAAGGAAACCTATGGGCCACAATACAAAAGCTGGCACAAGTGTGTGTGTGTGTGTGTGTGTGCGCAGTGCATCTGGTTGGTGGAACGGTGGTGCCTTCTGGTGCCGTTGCCATCTGAAGATAGCTCCGAAACAGGTGAGCCTGGCTTGTAGAGTAAACTACAAATCTGAGCTGCAATTTGGTACCACGTCAGAACAGACGAACAGTTTTATATAGGGCTAGAAATAAAATAACATCAACATACATGGTTGAAAAATAATGGTGAATCGATATAAAATGCAAGTATGTATGTAGAGGTATGAGCTGCCATGATACTTGGGTACTTTTGCCTAGTTGGAAGCTTGGAAGCTTCTTGCGTTGGACAGGAGGCCTGAATTTCTGGCAGGTTGGTAGGCTGGCACACCTTTCGTTGTCCCTCGGAGCCTCTGGCACATCATGCCATAACAACTTCTGAAAATGCTCCTCCACTGTGCAACTAATCTTTCTGTTGCATTGTGTTGTGCCACCCTTAATCTCTGAAAATGCTCCTCCTCTACTGTGCACCCTTAAATTAATCTTGCAACTGCATATGTCTGAATGTTGGAGGGGTCATCACGAGACATTGTACAACCGGACAGGCCTGTGTTCATGATACGGGGAAGCAGAACTGCTGCAGATCCGTGTGTCCTTTCACTGGCTGAATCGACTTTAGATCCTCTTGCATAGTACGTACGAGTATTGCAGCTCACATCTGCAGGCTGCAGCGTCGATTCTTCAGTCTGACAAAACTAATCCACCGAATCCTTGTGCATTTGGTAAAACTCATGCAATTCTCACCATCCGGCAGAGGACTCAAATGATTTCAACTTCGACTAAAGTTTGAAAAATATTACAAACATTTACTATACAATATAATATATTTCACAACAAATCTTGGTTTGAGACAAATGTTAATATTAATTAATTACTATAAATTTAATTAAACTTTAGCAAATTTGATCCTTTTGGTACGGAAGGGATCGACGATTTGCTGCCTGCGCGGAATCGCTGACAACCTCGTGGCCTGAACAGTCTAAAAACGATTTCTTTTTGTGTTGTACGTACAAAAAGGAAAATAAAAACGAAGTTCAGTACACCTTGGCATGGAAACTACTCCTAGACCGCAAATTGCATTCCGGTGTCGGTGTGGGTTAGTTGGGTCACACCTTAGTTGTCCATATTTATCACACCACCGAGGACCAGCTGATGGAGGCACGATAAGTCGTGTCGAGGCCCGAGGCACACGTACATTGGATCCAAGAAATCGAGTAATGACCTGCTGCTGTCAAGATGGCATCCAATCCGAGAAGTGCTGGATGCCGGCGACTTCCTTTCGGGCTACTCTTCTTGCTCTCTAGCCGACCGTAATACTAGATCTAGTTTGCTTAGATTTAGTCTCAAAATAAATCTACTAGGAACAGACGATTTTGGCTACGAGCTTGCTACCTAGTACAATGACTTAAGGATGGCTACGGCAAGGTTGCTGTTGCAGACATCGATTTCAACGGGAAATGGTCAATTTATCTGAAAGGGTACGTGGGGTGTTTCTTGGGTAATCCGTAACTTGGGTTATCGACCTCATTATCGATGGTTGCATAGAGAAAATCAGATATACACGATGATAAATAAGGGTGGGAGGCTATGAATTTGTCTGTATTTAATTGTTGATGTTCTTTTATTGCTTCAAATGTGTTTTGAATTGATTCTAGGACATTGGATCTTGTCGCATGTCCGGTAAAAAAAAGGACAAAGGAAGTATTCTAAATCAGATACTTTTTTTGTGTGTCGAGTTTCTTTTGTATAATTCTCCTTGTTTGAAAACAAAAACAACATTGTGCAAGTACACCTTATAATGTAAACCCACACATATTTATTTTTTTAAAAAATAAATACAACTATTTTGAAACTAATATTCTCTTTGTCCCAAATAAGTCTTCATAATCTAAATTTTGACTAGATTTTTAAAAAGTAGTAACATTGTATTGTCTAATAGGTTTACTATAGAAAAAATATATAAAAACGTAATTAATCTAATAATGCTTATTTAGTATCAGACATTAATATTATTACAGTACATATTTGAGATTATTTTACTTCTCAAAATAAGAGATATGTGACGGAGTGAGCACACACTAGTAGTGATCAAAATTTGAAAATTTATATTGGTTTTTTCATTAAAGCGTCAATTATAAATACGAAGCTAAATAAAAGTGAAGAAAACTCGGTGGGCCGGTTGGTCCAGAGATAGCCGGATGGATGTTGCGTTGCTTCGAGAGGTTGCACAGTTTCCATTGCTGTGCTGTGTCGCTCTCGTCTCTCTGAAAAAAAAAAAAAAAAAGAAAGAGACGACGATGATCGATGAGGAAAGCAACCCCAATCATACGCCGAATAATAACAACGGAACCCCATCTAACGTGGCAAATGTGCATGACAGGGAGGGTGACACGAGCTCTCCTCCGCTCTTCTCCAAACTTCGTCTGAAATCTCCTCATCGGTTTCTCCACGTCGTCATGTTCAATAATTCCTCACTGTAACGTATTCAAAACTGAATTTGCAGCATGATTGGATCATCAAACCAGCATGGAAATTTTGCAGACGCAAAAGAACAGTTTTCTGAATCGGTACTAGATTACCAAATCAACTGTCCACTGCATCACAATTCATCTATTCCAGACCAGGAAAATTAGCATCAGAATTCTTGGAAGAACACACCCCAGCCACTTTAGTCTCTATATCAAGTATAGTATATGCAGTTGCAGGTGCTCTCGAGGCATGCCAAAATTCAGAACCAAGCTTAACATCAGTTTACGTAATACGTGCCTTGGTTGCCAATCAGCTACAAACGATTTGGCAACACCTACTCAGTTTCCTCAATTGACAGGACGAACTGAAGATTCAGGCGTCGAAACTCTTGGTCAGACAAGACCATGCTTCAATTCTTCAGCCATCTTGAGAGTTCCATAGGTCGGCCCAGTGCCGTATTGGTTTTGTCCAGGTTCCAGGCGACTCAGAGGGCGATTTCCGTGCTCTGCCGCCGCCGTAAATCACCGCCCTCCATCCGCCTCTCCCGCTCTTCCCGCCGCCGTCGCGGACTCGCGGCAGCTCACGGCCGGCAAGTCCTCGCCGTCCCTCCTGCTACTTCACCATCTCAACGGCCTCCTCCCTCTTCTCACCGGCCTGTTCCTCTCCATCGCCTGCCACCGTCACCGTCTAGCCGCGCGGTAGGACTTCCACCAGGCGCAGCCGGCGGCGGCCTCTCTCCGACGCAGCTCAGACGCCGAGAGAAGCGGAGGAAGCAGGCCCTCCTCCCCACCCCTCCTCCGGGAAGCAACCCTCCTCTGGGAGGCAGTCCGGCACCCCGCCGGCGCAGTCCCTGCCCCTCAATCCGAGCGGGGGCTCTCACCAGCCACCATCCGGCCAAGACTCAGTCCGGCTGCCGGTCGGGTGCCTTCTTACAGCCGTCAAGCTTCACGAACTTCGTCCAGGACTCGCCAGGCGACGAGGTACATCATCAATCCTCTGTTCCTTGCATGGTGACGATTCTGGGGAAGGATTGTAGCTGTCTCTGGGAACTTCCAAGGAATTCTATCCAGTTGTATCTAGTGTCTTCTTCTGTGCTCTAGATTACAGCTATTTCCAGTTGAGAAGTATAGAGTAGACAAAGCAAATTTGATTTTGACAGTTGTGAGTGCTTATTTAAGCAAAGCATTGCTGCTCCTTTGTGCTTGTACTACCGAAAATAGAAGAGTGCAATACTAGTTTCTGTAAGGACTACCTTTTCCTTTTCTGGTGATCGGAGCCAAAGCCAACTCTTAGGGGCTTCTCGAGGGCAGTGATGGAAGGTGTTGAGGGCTTGTTGGGGAAGCTTCGCCTATCGGAAAAGGAGCGGGAAGGAGTGAAGATCGGAGGCCGCGGGTCGCGGCCTATGCGTAATGCGAAGCCGAAGGCGGTGGCGAAGGTGTATGCAGAAAAGCCGGTGGCAACTGACATCCTTGAAAAGACGCTGGGGCGAGTGTGGTGTCCGATCAAGGGTGTTTTGTGCACGGATAAGGGTGAAAACCATTTTCTGTTCACTTTTCTGCAAGAATCTGGAAAACGGAGGGCGCTGGAGGATGGGCCATGGATGATCAATAACAACGTAGTAGTCTTGGTGGATTTTGATGAGTCAAAAACTTTAGAAGAAATGGATTTCAGCCACATTCCGATTTGGGTGCGTGTATCAAATCTTCCACTCGGTATGATGGATGAGGAGACGGGTGCTACTATAGCAGAAAAGATTGGGGTGTATTGGGAGACCGATGTTGGAGAGGATGGTATGGCGGTGGGGAGAGTCCTGCGGATCAAGGTGCTGATTGATATCCGCAAACCACTAATGCGTGGCATCACAGTGAAGGTAGGGAATCCGGAAAAGGAGAAATGGTGCCCCTTTGCTTATGAGTTTCTCCCTAATTTTTTGTTATACATGTGGTCGCATTGGCCATATTGATAGACAGTGCTTAATCAGACTGCAAAAAGGGGAAATTCCACAATACTCAAGGACTTTGCGTTTCATACCTGAGGAAAGGAGAGGAGAAAGGCAGGAGGAAACAAGGCTTTTTGGTGCAAAACAGCAAGGTCCATGGCTCAGTGGGAGAACACGCAGTAGGGGTTCCTTGGGCGGTTATGGTGACCGTTGGGACTATTCTGGGTCAGGCAGCGATGGACAGACATGGAGGAAGATGTCGGAGGATATGGATAAGGGGATGGAGACTAGCAACCAAACCGGGACAAAGTTGGCGCTATCCGAGGATGGCGTACCGGCTGAGAAGCCCTTGCTCTTGCAGTCGAATGACCTTGCTCATGCTACTGTAGCAGATGGTAAGGGTGTTGTGGATGGTGGTGTGAAGGATGGGAAGAAAGATGGGGAAAATAGGGTTGAGAATCATATGCTTAGTTCCACTCGGTGCCAAGGGAAAGACGGTAGTGTTCATGCACAGGATGCCCTGAAGGAGGAGAGGAAGAATCCTCTCAAAACTTTCAAGAGAATTCCAAGGTCAAACAACAAAAATGATGACAAAATGGATATTGGGTTCCTTGGTAAGCGTCGTGAGGTGGAGATCAGTACCAATCTGAGCCAACAAGAAAGCGAAGTGATGATTTTCATGTTCAAGTTGGTAGCAACAAAACGCAACAAAACGCAAGGGGATGATCGGATATCGCAAAACCGACGGGACCTCACGGCGAGGCCCGTCGGGGAGCCATGAATCTATTCAAATTGCTACGCTGGCCGGGGGATCTCTCGGACGAGTTCAAGAGCTTGTTGCTCTAGTCGAGCAAAAAATCCCCAACCGGTGTTCTTATCGGAAACAAGAATGTCGGGGCGCGGTCAAAAAAACTGCGGTGGAGATTGGGATCAAGAATTGTATTGCGGTGGATAGCGCAGTGCGGGGAGGTGGCTTGGCCTTATTCGCATGAGTCGGTGGAGGTAACGTTGATTGAAAAACATAAGCGGTTTATTGATGTTCGTAATGCGAGAATCAAGCTCGACGCCACGCGTTTCCGTGTAACGTGTGTGTATGGTGAGCCACGTGTGGAGGATAGGTATGACATGTGGGAGCTTATGCGTGTCGTCTACATGGGGCGTCTTTGGAGCCTTGGCTGTTGATTGGTGATTTCAATGAAGCCATGTGGGGCTATGAGCACTTCTCTGCGTGCCAGGCGGCCGAACGGCGGATGGCGGCCTTTCGTGATGTTACGGCAGATTGTGGCCTCATGGATCTTGGATTTGTGGGACTCCCTTTCACTTATGATAATGGGAGAGATGGCAATGCGAATGTAAAGGTTCGATTTGGATAGGGCTGTGGGCGATACTAATTGGCGAGACATGTTTGGGCCGCTACTCTACATCACTTGGTCTCTTCTAGGTCGACCCTAACGCCCGTTGTTACTTGAGATCAAGAAGGAGAGCTGGAACGACACAAACCTCGCATTTTTCGATATGAAATTATGTGGGAACGATTGGAATCATTAGCTCGGAAATAAAGAAGGCATGGTGTTCAGCTCCGATAGAGAGGGTTTGGCGGTATTGCGGATGCACTTAAACACGCCCAACGTGCTTTGCGTTCATGGAGCAAGGAGCACTTTGGGGCGGTTACTAAAGAACTCAATGAATCAAGTACCAAGCTGGAGTCTATGAAAACTGATATGGGGTGCAGCCGACAAGATATACGGAGGGTGACCGACAGGATGGATGAGTTGCTATACCGGAGGAGATGATGTGGCTGCAGCGGTCACGTATTGCTTGGCTCAGAGAAGGTGACCGTAACACTCGTTATTTTCACAGGCAAGCGGTATGGGCGAGCTTCGCAAAAATAGAATCTCGGGCTCAAGACACCGAAAATGAATGGTGTGAAGATCCAAAATTCTATCCATGGCTGCTGATTTCTTTAAGACCCTCTACTCCACCGACCTGCTGTCGATCCTTCCGTGCTTGTGAATTTAATGGAACGGAAAATATCCGATGATATGAATGATGCATTATGTAAGCCGTTTTTGGACGAGGAAATTTCAGGATGCTCTCTTCCAAATGGGTCCCATGAAAGCCCCCGGCGGATGGATTCCCAGCTCGGTTCTACGAGAGACAGGGAAGTGCTTCGTGGTGATGTAATTGCAGCTTGTGAAGAAATTTTTTGATGATGGTAATTTGCGAGGAAGGATAAACGATACGACCATAGTTCTTATTCCAAAAGGTACACAACCGAAGAGCTCAAAGACTTTTCCCCATCGGTTTGTGCAATGTTATTTACAAGATAATTTCCGAAGTGTCTTGTCAACCGCTGAGACCGTTCTGGATCAGATTATTTCACATGAGCGAGTGCTTTTGTCGGGTAGGATGATCACGCGAGATAATGCTTTGATTGCCTTTGAGTGTATTCATACAATACTGAGAGAAATTATGGGGAGGAATTTTGTGCTTACAAGTTGGATCTATCGAAGGCGTACGATCGTGTTGATTGGGGTTTTTAAAAAGTTTGTTGGAGAAGCTGGGCTTTCAAAGGCGTGGGTGCGATGGATCATGACTTGTGTTTCTACTGTTCGCTACTCAATGCGCTTCAATGGGGTGCCTTAAAGATCCCTTTACCCCGACTTCGCGGTTTGCGACAAGGTGATCCACTATCTCCTTATTTATTCCTCCTAGTTGCTGATGGTTTTGTCAACTCTATTAAAGCACTTTGAAGGTCTAGGCCAGATCGATGGGATCAAGGTTTGCGAAAGAGCTCCAAGCATCACACATCTCCTGTTCGCGGATGATAGTCTACTGTTCTTCCGAGCAAATCATGAGCAAGCTGCCACGGTCAAGCACCTGTTGTCTGTCTTTGAAAAGTGTACGGGCCAACAGCTTAGTCCCAACAAATGCTCTATTTTGCTGAATGAGTCCAGACCAAGTGACATCAGGGATCAAATTCGAGATATTTTGGGAGTCGAAAGAATTGAGTTTGAAGCCAAATATCTAGGCCTGCCCACTCCCTATGGCCGGCTAAAAAGGGGTGTCTTCCAACCTTGTGCAAGAGCGTTTCCGAAGAGAATGACGGCATGGGAGGAGAGATATCTGTCACCGCTGCGGCAAAGGAGGTTCTTATTAAATCAGTTGCACAAGCTTTGCCAAATTATGTCATGAGCGTGTTCAAGTTGCCGGCTACTATTTGTGATGAATTAATGCGCCACATTAGAGCCTACTTGGTGGGGTTCAGAGAATGGTCGAAGAAAAAGTTCGGTGGGTGCCATGGGAGAAAATGATCATGCCAAAAGGTTTTGGTGGTATGGGTTTCAGAGACCTAAGATTGGTTAACCAGGGCGCTGCTTGCTAAAACAAGCGTGGCGACTTATATTCTTTCCCGATAGCTTATGTGCGAGGTTTTGCGTGCTAAATACTACCCTCAAGGCAACTTACCGATACCGTTCAGCAGCGATGCATCACCAACATGGAGGGGAATTGAGCATGGCCTTGAGTTACTTAAAAAGGGTGTGGTGTACAGGGGGTGGGTGATGGGAAGAAGATCCGCATCTCCGGCGTGACAATTGGATCCCTAGGCCACATGGCATGAAACCTATTGGCAGCTCTCGTACTTGTAGGCTCAGGTGGGTGTCTCACCTAATCGATGAACACTCGGGCTCATGGGATGAAACCCTTCTCGAAGATACTTCAATTCTGTGATGTTGAGGAGATTTTAAAAATCAAGCTACCCGGCCATGGAGGCGATGATTGTGTGGCATGGAATTTTGAGAAGACCGGGATGTTCTCGGGTTAGGAGCGCATACTGGCTGGCTATGAGACATGAGCATGGTGAAGGGGCAACTGGTGGCAGCTCTACTCCAGCGAGATGGCGAAGAGTTTGGAAATCAATTTGGTGCAGCATATTCGAGAAAAAGTCAAAGTTTTTGCTTGGAAAGTTGCAAACAATGGCATACCAACTCGAGCAAACAAATGTTATCGTCACTTGGAGCAGCAAGAGTTACGTGGAATTATGTGGATTTGAGCGTGAGGACTGCTTCCATGCGTGCCTTCAATGCCCACCCGCCGTGGCACTCCGTCGTGCCATGAGAGCATTGGGCATTGCCTGCCGAGGAGGACATGGTGTACTCAGTCCGGGACTGGCTGCTATTGGTGTTAAATCAATACTCACGGGAGGTGGCTGCTAATTTTATGATGCTTATTTGGAGAGCTTGGAATGTGCGAAATAATACGTTAAAGGGGGACAGAATATCTCCATTGAAGGTTCTGTGATTTTTCCTAAACCGGTATATGGATTCCTTTTTGTGGAAGTGTGTTGGACTGTAACGGTAAAGGAAAAAAGGGGTGTTGTTGCTGCTGGGACGTCGAAAGCACAGATTGTGAAGGTTCGACCAATGCATGAGATGGATGCCGCCGGCACTTGGAGCTTTCAAGATCAATGTTGATGGGGCTTATATTCCACACACTGGTTTGGCGGCGTTGGGCGTGGTCATCGAGAGATCATAATGGTGCTGTGCAACTTGCTGCTTGGCGTGTTCTTAATAATTGCGGGGATGCCAAGAAGCGGAAGCTGTTGCTTGCGGGGAGGGTATTATCTTCGCTGCACGCTGGCCAACCACTCCTATGGTGCTGGAGGCGGATTGTGCGGTGCTAGCAGAGAAGCTGAAGACCGGGCGCAAGATCGATCGACCTCCTGGGCGGTGATCCGAGACGCCAGCTGATGGACAGGGATGATCTTCAGAGCTTGGACGTCGTCAAGATTAGTCGTTATAAAAATAATGTTGCTCATGAGCTTGCCCATCACGCTGTTAGTACAGGTCTTAGTCAGGTGTTTTTTTTCTGCTTTTCCAGACTTTGTGTTAGCTCTTGCTTGTAAGGATGTTGCTTAATCTTTAATAAAGGTTATGTTTCGCAAAAAAAAAAAATTCTTCAGCCATCTCTACCTGTAACAAGTCAACTCTCCTGCAGGGAGGAGCTCCCAGTTGTCATTCTCCTCATCATCAGAGGCCTCCTCCTTGAGCCCCTGGTAATCGTTGAAAGGATATAGGCCCTTGAAGCGCTACAGTGGGACGATGATCGGGCTCAGGAGTCAGTCAGGAGATTTAATGAGTATTTGATTAGGCATTTCCTGGCACTTGATCATGCCAAGGATGCACACTCATCATGTGTTCATGATCAAGAATAACACCCCGATTTACAGAAAAGTGATCATAGTTACAGATGACAACAATATTATGATGATGATGATGGTCTGTCAAACAGACTGAATACCAGACACAAGTAGAATCATTCACATGATCAGCTATTTCTTTTTTTTGAATGTAAATGATCAGCCATTTCTATTCAGAAATGATCTTTAGTGACATTCGGTGGCGAGAAGTTATGTCAATTAATTAATTGGGAGAGATAGTGCTCCAAACAATAAACCAATCTTGCCCAACCCCAACATGCCCCAATTAAGTTCTTATGGATCAAGCAGCTGGACATTTCGGCTCTGGCCTATGTACATGCTGCCCGAATCTTGTTTCTGGTTTTGCTCGACACAGATTTCAATCTCACATTGAAATTAAAGGAAAGTAGAAAAAGAATAGTTTGACTTGAAAAGTGCCACTGCTACGATAGTACAACACAACACACAAGGGGATAGAAAGAAACAAGATGCGACGATATATATTTCACTTAGATACGGAATGAAAGCGTTCAATATAACACACAAGCACAGGTTCGACATAGTAAAAATAAAATAGCCGGAAATGAACAGACACTTTTTGCCACCTAATATGCAATATGGCTGCAAAACCACATGCATACAGACAAACTGCATGTTCATATATAGGACTGGGCTCAACACACAAACGGCATTCTTCTTAATATCATGGTACTTCCCATGACGCAAAGCTCGGCATTGCTTTTCATTTTTCGATGTGAACTAGTTAATCGACATAGTTACTCCGATCCTTAATTCATCCTTATGCTACTGAACTGAAAACCTGCACAAATTAACATGAACGCATGATAAGTTCAGATGACATCAACAATAACATTGAAACATGGCGTACTGATGACCTATAAAAAGAACAGAATTCAGTGTAGGTGTATAAGAATTTACTTCTGGAAGCTACAAATTTTAATTTGAATGGTCATAATTGAAACTTCACTCAACTGGTTTCAGCACAAACATGATGCCTTAGAGACTGCCAGTCTTCAACATTGATATGTTTCGGTGTGGATAGAACTGGAAATATTGATTTAGGTTACATTTCCTAATTTGGAAGTACGGCATCCCAACAGGTGGTTTAATATACACTGCTTCTAATCCAATATGGTCTTGGGCGTTTCATCATTGCTTTCTTTCATTGTACACAAAACATGTGAGAGAACTATAGAAACAAATATGGCAAACACAAATAACATATCTGTATATATGTATACGTATGTGTGTAGTCATTGCTCCAAGAATGAATTTTTTAGTCTTTTTCTTATTTTGTTTTTGCTAGCACCACAAGCAGTGGTAAAATATAGAGATTTATCAATAAAAAAGTAGTGCTACTACCACATCCAAAAACATGGAAATAACGTAGAAGAACAACAGAGTTTTGGATCATAATGTATCTTACATATGTTAAGTGTACGCAGATAATTTATAACGCTGAGAACACTATCATCGACCTTTCGACATTTGATCCTTACTGTCTTAAGGCATTGCGACATCATATTTGATTCCACCGTTGCATCAAGGTCTCCCTTAAGTTCTACATTGTATGTGCTCCAACCCTGATGCAAATGCAAAGAGGTAACCAACTCAATCGGCCCACATAATATAATCTAGCTAATATAACTCAAAATGTGCAACGCAATATAGTTGTGCATATAGAAACTATATGTACCTGCTGCGAAAATATGACAGCGAGCTCCTCTAAAACTGGTGCGTGTTCAAGAATACACGCCAATGCGCGGCAATCAGCAGGCTCACACCAGTTATCATTGAGTAACAGGGTCTTTAAATTGGGAAAAGTGGGGCAGAACCTCAAATCCCTTCTGAAAATATACTGGACAGATTGCAAAGTCATCATGGTATAGTTTTATTTATCTGGATTATGGACATACATGTTTCCTTAAGTATCTTATACGTTGCCACCGGCATAGGCTCAGTTATATATGACTGGAACACATAACACACGTATAATAATGTAATTGTGAATAATCGACAGGAAGGGAGCTGAGAGAGCTCTAGCGATCTAGAGAGAGAGAGTACCGTAGACTTGTTTCCCATGAGCGCTAGATCTTGAGCTTGTGATAAACCTTCCAGTAGCACACACTTTGTTGTATTTTGTCCACCACAAGCATCTGATTCTTCTTCAGTGTCGCTATCTGAAGGAGGTACATCCCCCATAACGTGTTCACAGCCCACCCGATCATCACAACAGCAGAAGTCCACATACCATGCGGCAATCTTGACATATGCATTCTTCAACTCGGGCATGCTCTCCAGCACGGGATTCCTGTCAATAATGTCCTCTAGCCGCAGCGACACCAGAGACGGAACATAGATGCAAAAGCGGTAACCCTGACTGCACGAGATGTCTGTCATGACCAAGTGTCTGACTGATGTGGACGTCATCTTCGTCACACATGTCATGTCCGAGTCATGAATCTCTAGACGTTCTAAGGCAGGGCAACCTGAGAAATCGAGGTACTCACAGCTGAACCATACGCCACTGAGGTGTAGACTCGTCAGGTGCTGCGAGATGAGGCGCCCGCTGCTCATCCGAAGTAGTTGTCGCCGCCATCGCCGTGCCGCCGCCTCTTCACGATGCATGTCGATGCCAAGGCTCTTGACTCGCACGCCAAGGCAAGGCAGATCCAACGGTTGATCCATGGGCATGTCTTCGACCTTGTACTGATTGAACTTGATCTTGCACAAGTCAAGCGGGCCGCCACCGCCGTTAGCCAGCCCAAAGCAAGGCGGGCGCTGGGCGGCCCACCACCGACCGGACCTCCCATTCCTCGCCCTCGCCCGTGATGAGCAGCTTTGTGGTGAACTTCCGGGCGTTGCGCCATGTCCGCGGCGAGGGCGACGTACGCACGGCCTCCTGGGCCGGCAGGTACGACAGGATCTCCGCCAGGATCGACTCCGAAGCTTGCCGAGGCGGTCAGCTGGGTTGATGATCACTGGAGCCGCAGCCCCCAGCGGCTGCCTTTCGTATAGGCTTCAGAGGCGCCATCGATCGATCAGAGCACCGTCTCTAGCCGCTGCAATATAACAAGGCGTCCTTACAAACAATTTAGCTTGAGTAATGTGTCAATATTACTTTGCAAGGCAACCGAAGTCTAAAACAACCACCCATGGGTGAAATTTGAAAGTCACCTAAGTACAAGCTAGAAAGAGGTTGTGGCAAAGGCACGAAACCAATCAGGTTCTTTGTAATAGCAGTCACAGGACAAGGGTTATTACTGATCATATAAAAAATGGCACCTAAAATTTTGAAGTATTGAATAAAAAAATACTGTAGTTTGATAGGGATCTTAAAACTACTACAAGTAAATAGAAAAAAGGGTTCATTAAATACAGAGATGACCTAAATCTGCTTAGAACTAGTCTGAATGCAGAAGATACAACGACAGAAGCCTAACAAACAGCGATTCCATGAATCAATTTCAGTTATAAGACAGAAAAACGAACCTAGAATACTAGATCCAGTAGAAGAAGGACAAGCCAGTAACGGAGACAGTAACAAACCAGAAAATGCAGACTAGTGCACCCTGCGAACAGAAAGGAAAAATCAGTGACTATTACTTGTTTGAGAATCTGGGTAGAAAAGATAAATGGCGGAAAAAAACGACTGCATGCACCCAAGGGATGTTGATGCGTTACCTTCAGTAGGAGGAGCAGCTCCTACTTGTTCTGCAAATCAAACAGAAACCCAAGGCAAACATAAATCAGTTTTTAGCACAGGAGAGATTAGAGGAATAGGGGGTATGCGAGATGCTCACAGCTGAGGATGGGGAGGTCTCCGCCAGCGCCATGGGCGTAGCAGCGTCCTGTGAGGGCGGCGGGGGATGCCTTGTTGGAGTCGGACATTGGGAGGGGGTGCCGAGGTGGCGACGCACGGCGGCCGCAGATTGGGTTAGGGTTTGGCTGCGTGCTCTGGCCGCTGCTGCTACGCCCGGGACATGGGTACCAGAGAGAGGAGCGACGGCGGAGGCGGCGGGTGAGAGAGGGGAGAGGCGGCAGAGAGCAGCTGAGGCCGGTGACAGCAGGCAGCGGCGGTGAGCGGCAGAGGGAGGGAGAGATGCCTGATGCTTTTGCAGAGACCCAGCTCGGTAGTCTAGCGGCACTTAAAAGCATCTCCAATAGTTTAAAAACAATTGGTAAAGTAATGAGTTTTTTCAAGTGCCAAAAGTTGGAAGCATATTTTGATAGATTCTTCCTCCAACATTTCTGAAATCTTGATCCGAAAATGTTGAAGACGATTTTACATTGATAATCTTGTACTATTTCTAATTCATCCTAACTAATTTTACATTTTCTCACTTATCTATATATACTCTTACGAAGGCGGTATTTTTTTTTCTTAGCCTTCTACCTCACCTTTGAGAGTTTCATAAGATTGTTTCAACACTGCCACGTCATAATAATATTAATATTATTATTATTATTATTATTATTATTATTATTATCATTATTATTACAAGTGATATCCCCCTGAATCCCCTGAATCAAAATTATTTTAAGTCCACAAAATGAACTTTCATTACATATTATTTACATTACCTTTGCTTTATAGCATATCCATAAACTTATGTTTACTTCTGTTTTTGTTTGGAGACAACGGTAGCAGTCAACAAATACCACAAAATGAGTACATCTCCATTGCTTCCTCATTCAGGCACAACGGTCTTACAGTCCCGACATGTCAGGCGGTGACTAGGCAATTCCTACTTAAGATGTCGATCGATCGATGCCTCGCTGATGTTTTTGTTTCCAATATTCCGTATGATCAAATTTTAGCTCACTGGTAACGGAGTGTGCTCATATCACTAATTATGTCGATGCCATTTGATTTTGTATTTCAGATTTTTCCTCTATATTACATTTTTCATTGATTTATTGATGTACACTAATACCATAGAGTAGTAAAGTTCTAGCCCCGCATTTGCGCCGGATCATGCTAGTATACTAATACTAATATTTGCATAGGAACCATGTCTTACCTTCTACTCTTCCACACATCCTTTCACCTTTGGATTGGCGCTGAGAAACATTTATTTGTGTGATTGGATATTTTTCCCAAGCGCAGAAAAATTGAGAGTTGAGATAAGGAGTCATTGGAGACTAGTGTTTTCTTCTTGCCAAAAAAAAATTCCAGATTGAGAGTGAGTTTTTTTCAAACTATTGGGAATGCTCTAATAAAAGACCTTGCAAAATTCTTAAATTTTATCCCAATATTTGAGCTTCTCGCTTTTCAATACTGTCCATTTCCAGTATATCTTTTCTTTTCTCAAATATATCTTTCTCTACATCCTACTTTTTTTCCTTCTCCTAAATTCTCATGGCAACACTTATATGGTTCTTAGGAGACAAAAGGAGTATACAACAGTTAATGTTGCATCTACGCTATTAATGCACTGACATTTTATTTCCTACATCCACACCAAAAATTCGTCCCCCGTTGAGGAGCCTTTATCCACACATCTAGAAAAGTGTACCTAGAATCTACCCTACTAACTAGTATATTGCCCATCCTAACGCTACGACAACCCACATGGTAGACGCCTAGGCCCATCCTAAAAAAATCAAATTCATATATAATGTTCAATTGATTAATTAATTTTAATTCCTGTAATAAAGACTAAATAATTTTAATAATCGATCTTAGCATTG
>JADLZK010008807.1:0-33510 GCA_015847255.1 Hyparrhenia diplandra | reverse complement strand
ATCGAGGTCTTAATGACAATGATAAGTGCATAGGGCCCCTGTGAATTTAGGAGGTTCTCAGAACATTCTTGATCCTTTTTCTCGAGGTTCTTCCCTCGGAGAGGAGGGATGTTTGTGAGACGGAGTAGAAGGGGACTACTCCGCTACGGGCGGTTCCACTTTGACGGGTTAGCGGCGGGAAAAAGGATGCCTTGGCGATTGGGGTGCATCTTCGAGATCGAAGTTTTCCATCGCCCCGCCGCCCTATCCCACTTTGCTGCCTCGTTGATGGGTGGCGTATTACTTCCGGGCCGCTGCGTTTTAGCTTGAAGAGGGCTAAGGTGCTTTTTGGTCGGTCCCGATCCTCACGATGTCCATCGGCCTCGAGTTTCTGGAGAGATAGCACCCGCCGCCTAGTTCAAGGGGTTATCTTTTTCCAGCCTTCGTGCCTTTGAGTCTTGAGGAACCGCCGCGGTCCGGCATTCTTGCGATACTTCCTTCTTTCCAGGTGTTGTGCCGGGCGGTCTTTTTCCCCGGGCGCCAGCCTTTGGAACTCGCGGTCCCGTTGATTCCCGTATCTTCGGGTTCTTCGGGCTTCGAGTACTTTTATGCGGTGCCGACTCCCTCCGTGGTCTTCTTAGCGCCTTGGTGCTTTTGAATCCCCGTGCAAGGGTCTGACTTGACTTGGTTGAGATTTGGAGGGATCTTCCCTTGGCGGGTTGAAGTTAGCTTGGTGGAGTTTGGAAACAGTCCTCGACGCCCATCTTCGCCGCTTGGACTCGTGCTCCTCACGCCTTCTTGGAAGTACTCTTCGAGTTGTTGAGCTCCCCGGTCTCCTTTGTATCTTGTATGGGAGTTCTTGTTGGGCCCCCGTGCATCTCGAGTCTTTTTGTATCTTGTAGAGAATTGTTCCCTATGTAACTTGTAATCTTCAAGATGTTGAATAAAGATATCCGTCCCTTATCCATCTTGTATTTGTACTTGTATGATTCCTCGACCGCCTTCGTGCGGACTTGTTGCGCTTGTTCTCTCGCTTGTTTTGATATGATCCTCCGGGTTGTTTTCCTCGATGACTTGTTGGGATTGCGCCTTTAGAGTTCCTTCCTTAGGCTTCGGCTCTGTCTCCTTCTTGTAGACTCATGTCGAGTAGTTTAGAGTCATGCTCTATGACATCGTTGTTGTCAAGTCTCGATGAGTCACCGCCTTCAGACTTAGTCAGAGATAGGTTGAAGTCTTTGCTTCGAAGTTGTCGGGTTGTTTTCCGACTTGTCGCCTTGTCTTCTTGTAGACCCGCCTCGAAGATAGCATAGGATCTTGTCCTTGTGCGCTTTGGGTTGTTTCTTCCTTGGCGCTGCTAGCTAGCCTATTCATAGGTCTTGCCGTAGTAGATTGGAGTCTTGCTTTAGTGCTTCAGTTCTTTTTCTAAAGGAATCAACTTGCCTTTTTCTCAGACTTACCGAAGGTAGTTCTCAAGTCCCGCCTCCGATTTCCGTGGTTGTTTTTTTTTTCAAGTATCACCGCCTTTCTCGTGGACTTTTCGAGGATAGCTGTGGACTTGGCCGGACACATGACTTGAGAGGCCTGCTCTCCGCTTTTGTCCTCCTTGTCCTTATCCTCCTCCTCAAATGACTGCCCTTCCTCCTCCTCCTCCTCTCTCCCTCCTCCCCTCCTCCCTCCTCCTCCTCTTTAGACTTGTCATGATGATTGGAGACTTGCTCTTCGTTCCGTAGTTGTTCTTTCTCGAATAATCACCATCTTTCTTGTAGATTAGCCGACGGAGGAGTCTTGCCCCCGGTCTTTAGGTTGTTCTTTTGAAGATTCAGCTCGCCTTTTTTCCAGACTAGCTGGTTGGTGGAGTCTTGCTCCCCGGTCTTCGTGGTTGTTTCTTCTAAAGATTCAAATTCCTTTTGTGGACTTGTCAAGATGATGGAGTCTTGCTCCCTGTTTTTCAGGCTGTTTCTTCCGAAGATTCAGTCATCCTTTCAGGACTTCCCAAGATGATGGAGTCTTGCTCCCGGTCTTCGTGGTTGTTTTTCCAAGATTTAGCTCGCCCTTTCTCTGGAACTTGCCAAGATGATGGAGTCTTGCCCCCGGTCTTCGTGGTTGTTTTTTCAAGATTCACCATCCTTTCTGTGGACTTGCTGAAGATGATTGGGTCGCGCCCTCGGGTTGCCGTGGTTGTTTTCCTCTCGCATGTGACTTGTGTCTCTTTTTGAGACCCGCCACGATTGTTCGGAGGGTTTCTCCGTGCCGTTAGGTTCCTCCTTTAGGCCTCTAGCGCTGTCTTTTCTTAGACGCGCTAGTGTAATTGGGTGGAGTCGCGTCATGAAGAGTTGTTCTAACTCGCTTGTCGCTTCGGCTTAGGGGCTCTCCCATGCCGCCCGCTGACTATCGCATGACGCCCCTTGTTTACTCTCACCGCCCATTTAAGTGCACTCGGCGGACCAAGGTCAAGATGGTTGGGTTCCTATTTCATAACACCGCAATCCACCTTGCCTCGGTTTGGGCTGCTCGCTTCGAGAGACTTGTGTGAGACGATGGGTTTTTATATCACAACACTACACCGCTCACGCCCGATTCGAAGGCCGTCCGCCGCTCATTGGACATAGTGGCACTTTCGACCGATGGTTTTCGCGACCTAGACGGCCGATCCCAACGCCCTCTTTTTTCAAGAGTCGGTTCACGATCTTCCGCTAGGATTTAAGGTGTGGACGCGATTCCGTAGCTAGAGGTCGCGGGTTCCACCCTTGAATTTGACCTCCGCTCGTGGTCGGTGCCTTCTTTGGCCGACTTTTCCTCATGAAGTGCCAACGGCCGTTTTGTTCATCTCCTTCGAGAGGTATGCGCCGCTCTCTCGGGCGACTTTGTTTTTTTGAAGTGCCCGTAGCCGCAAGTGTTTGGTGACCTCTTTGTTGGATGGTCTAGAGTTCTTCCTCGTGCTTGATCTTCTTCTTCTTGAAGTTTTCGTAGAGTTGTTTTATGCTCTCGCTTTCTCTCGCTGCGCTTTGAGTTCCTCTAATTATGGGTAGAACCTTTCCGAGCCGGGCTTATGTGCCAAGAGTTTCTAATTTCTTCCTCCTTGCATGGTCATCAGTAGGTTCCCCGTCCCAAAGCATTCTTTGACGATGTATGGTCCTTCCCATGGGCCGAAAGCAAATTGTGTTTGCCTTCCGCCTTTTGATTTCTCTTGAGTACTTGATCTCCTTCGGGTTGAGTTTTCTGGACGTGTGCTCTTGTCGTAATGCCTTCTTAGTCCTTGCATACCGGGCGCTTTTGGAGGATGGCATTTGATCTCGACTTCTTCCGCACGCCGATTTCCGCCTTTGTCTCTGTTTCTCTTTCCTCCTTCTTCAAATTGCTCGATCCTGGAGAGCTCCATATGAGGTATGTTCGGTAGAACGCCCGATCCATAGGTAAGGAAAAAAAGGAGAGTAGCCTCGTTGATCCGCCGATTTGAGTTCTTAGGCCCCAAACGACTTTTGGGAGTTCTTCAATCCATTTGGCCCGTAGTCCTTGAGTTCTTCATATAGTCTTGGCTTTAGTCCGCAAGGATGAGTCCGCTTGCTCTTCGACCGTCCGTTAGCCCGAGGATGTGCTATAGAGGCATAATCTATCCGTATGCCGCAATCTTGTGCCCACCTTCAAATTCGCCGCGTGAACGGTGATCCGAGGTCGTTGATGATCCCGCTAGGCATCCCGACCTATGCATGATTTCTTGTATGAACTCGATCGCCTTTGGTGGAGCCGTAGGTGACCAATGGCTTGTACTCTATCCATTTGGTGAATTTGTCGATGGCGCACAAAGATATATTCGTATCCTCCCTTGGCTCTTTAAGTGGTCCGACTTGATCCAACATCCCCAAAGACGAAAAAGGCCATGATGGTGGTATACGATTAGGTTGTGAGCCGGGCATTACGCGCTTGTCTTGCAAACATCCGCATCCTTGCATCTTCCGATGAGTTCTTCTCAAGGCTTTGAGAGTTGTTGGCCAAGTATCCAGTTCTCAATGCTTTTCCCACGAGGGTTCTTGACGCCGCGTGGTTTCCATAGCATCCGTAGTGGATTTCTTGAGGATATCTTTTTCCTTCTTTGGAGCTTATGCATTTGAGTAGTACTCCCGATGATGCTACTCTTTGTAAAGCCTCGCTCCCGACGAGCACGTAGTTCTGCTTCTTCTCAAGATCCTTGCTTCAACTTTGTCGCCGGGTAGGGTCTTGTTCTTGATGAAGTTGATGATGTCTTTGATCTAGGGAGTTGTTCGCGACTTGAGAGATTATCATTACTCCGCTTTAGAGCTGATTGCTCTAAGTCGCTTTCTTCTTCGGGATCTCCTGATGGATGGCTTGAAGAGTTCTTCGACGAACACTCCCGGTGGGACTTGGGCCCGCCGATCCGAGTTTGGCTAGCACGCTTGCGGCCACGCTCGTATCCCGGAGCACGTGTAGGATTTCTAGGCCTTGGAAGTTCTTTTTCCAGCTTATGATTGGCAAAGAGAGGCCTTGTCCTTTGTGCAGTCCCCCGCCCTTGTTGACTTGATTGATGACAACAAATGAGTCGCCGTGATACTTGAAGTCTCTTGATTCCTGTGGTTCTTGCTATTTTGAGGCCGTGGATGAGTGCTTCATATTTTGCCTCGTTGTTTGTAGCTTGCCACTTGATTTGCAAAGACGTATTTGAGTTGTCTTCCTTCCGAGATATAAATAAATCCCGCCTCCTCGCCCCCTAGCTTCAACGATCCATCGGTACATGTTCCAATGCTTCTTGATGTCGCTTTCGGATATGGGTTGCCGGAGCTCGCCCATTCTCGCTATAAAATCTAAAAGTGCCCGATTTGATTGCTCTTCTTGGGGTGAACTCTAGATTCAATGCTCCGAAGTTCTACCGCCCATTTTGATATGCGGTCTCGTTGAATCTCTCGCTCCTTAGATATCGCTCTAGTGGTGAGTCACCACCACCGCGGATCTTGTGGTCGCCGGGCGTAATGTCGTAGCTTCCTTGATGTGATCGCGATGGAATAGAGTAGTTTTTGCACGTGAGGGTATCGAGCCTTGACTCGATAGAACCCGCCACATAGTAAACCGGCCTCTCAACTTTGCCGAAGTTGTCCGGCCTTCTCTCCCACGATGATTGCCGAACCGACCAATCGTATTTGTTGCCGCTATGTAGAGTAGGAGTTCTTCTTGATCCTTTGGAGGTGTTAAGACCGAGTCATGTTAGGTATTGTTTGAGTTCTTCAAACGCCTTGTCCGCATCATCCGGCCCATTTGAACTCTCCTTTGGTCTTGATGAGTTTGAAGAAGGGTAGCCCTTTCATATCCAAGCTTGGATATGAATCGCTGGAGTGCCGCCATGCACCCCGTGGAGCTCGACGCCCTGACGCTTCGGGTTGTGTCATCTCAGTGATTGCTTTGATTTGCTTGGTGCCGGCTTCAATGCCTCAAGGTCCGACCAAGAAACCCAATAGCTGCCCGATGGTACCCAAAGACGATTTGGTTGATTGAGCTTCCATTTCCACTTGTTGACGTTTGAAAGTCTCTTCCGCATCTTGAATCGAAGTTTCGTTCTCTTGTTTTCACCACTACGCCGCCTACGATGCTTCGGCATTTTTTTGCCACCGCTTCCTAAACAAGTCTCAGACGCTTTTGATACGTCGTTCGACGCTTCTTCAATCCTACATTGTTTTGTAGCAAAGAGGGGCACCGGCGGGGGTGATAAAAGAGGTTTTGCTCGATCTTCTTTCTTCGCCGCTGACCGGGTGGTATCCTAAGTAACAATCCAAGAATGATAGTAGAGCTGATCCCGCCGCGGAGTCCACTATTTGGTCGATCCTTGGTAGCCCGGCGGGATCTTTTGGGTAGTGTTTGTTCAGGTCCGTAGTCCACACACATTCGCCAATCTGGTGTGTCTTCTTCCTCAACCGTAATCGGGTTGGCGAGCCACCAGATGTAGGATTTCTCTGGATGAATCCCGGCCATGAGTAGTTTCACAATTTCCTTCTTGATGGCTTCCTTCTTTTCTCGTGAGAACCCTCCTTAGTCTTTGCTTGATGGGTTTGGATCCCATATTGATGTCGATTCGTCGGTGGTTCAAATAAATTTTGGGACACCGGGCATGTCCGCCGCCGGTTTCCAGCGAATAATTCTCTCGGTTGCCTTAGGAAGCCGGGTGAGCGAGTTCCTATTTTGGAGATAGGTGGGCGCTAATGATCGCCGCTCTTGGATGGATCGCCTCGCCTCAGAGGTCGATGTGCTTGACGCCGCTTCTTTCCGTGGGATCGATTGCTTGCTTCTTACCGGTATATCGAAGTTCTTCTCGATTTGTCTCCTCCGCCATTTGGTTGAGTTCCTTTTCTCCAAGAGCTCTCCCGCCTTGTTTGCAATCTCCACGGCTTGTACGCCACACTTAAAGCTTTTTGAGGTCCCCTTTGATGGAGAGAACCCCAAATGGTGCCGTATCTTTAGTAGAAGATACGGTAGTGTGGAATGGCCATGAATTTTGCAATAGCGTGTCTTCCCATGATGGCGTTGATATGGTGACTCTCGAGATCCGCCACTTCGAATTTGATGTACTTTGTCCTGTAATTGGATGGAGATCCAAATGTGACCGCAAGGTGACTTGTCCAATCGTATGGCTGCCGTCTGTACTATCCCGTAGAAGGGAGGCCGGAAGGAGCAATTAACCCTGAGAGGTCTAGTCCCATCTTGTCCAAAGATTTCGAGAATATGATGTTCATCCTCGCTCCTCCATCGATCAATACCTTGGTAACTAAGTACTCTAGCTATTGTAGGTTTGTGCATACAAAGGGTACAAAGCCAGCGCCCACACTTGTCCATTGATCCTCCCCTCGTGAATTGAATCGGGTATTGGGACCAATTGAGGTACCGTGGTGTTGCGGGTTCTCGCTACCATGATTGATTGGAGTGCTAGCTTATCTTGTCTCTGCTCTTGATCCGGGTACCCGCAGAATATGACGCTCAAAGATCTCGCTGCTTTCCTCGAAATCCCCCGCCTTTGGCTCTTCGCCGGCTTCTTCTCTCTCTTTTCTGATTGTTCCCTTCGAGCAGAAGTTGCTTCCTCCCTTGTACTTCTTCTTGGAATGTGGAGCAGCTTCCGAGCCGCGTGCCGAGCTCCGTGGTGATAGATGCAGGGTAGGTCCTAGCCCGATATTGCTTCGCCTCGTCGCCGCTGTTGCTGAACCTTGTTTGTAGGGGTTTGACTTCTCCGCCATTGCGATGCAAGCAGTTCCCGGGTCCTCGCTTTTTGTCGTTGAGGGTTGTTGCTCCCGTCTTCTTTGGGCCTTTGAGTTCTTTTTTCTTTCTCGAAAGCCATCTCTCGGTTCTTTCTTCTCGGCCCGATCATCTTCTCAATAGTGTTTTGAACTGCCAAGGCTTTTCCTTGGGTTGTCTTTTGTAGAAATCCTGAACTACCATCTTGAGAAAATCTCCATTGCCGGGGCGCCTATCACTTCCCTTTCTATGATATCATGCACTTGGGATCTCATCTCCCAAATCTTCGGTAGTAATCTCTCAAAAGATTCTCCCGCTTTCCCTCGCTTGAGGCTTTTCAGCTCCACCGAGCAATAGGATGGGTGATGATTCCCGGCGGGCGTTGCACGCTTCGCTTCGCAAGTCTCCCCAATTCTGATTGAGCCTCTTCAATCTTGTCGAACCATTGAGCGGTAGAGCCTCTAGGGCCATGGGAAAGAAGACGCTTTTGCATCATCATCTCCTCCACTACCAATGGATTGCGAGTAGACCTCGAGCCATTGTCTTGGCCTCGCTTCCCATCGTATTTTCGAGTGGTTTGAAGGTTTGAACTTGGGGTAGTTTGACCTCCCGCAATCTTTCCCCGCGAAGCAAGGAAATCAGTCGGTAGCTTCCCTTGCCGCCCTTTCTTCCAGCCCTCCCGAGGTTCTTTCCCCTCTTGATGAGTTCCGCAGGCCGATATGTTGACTCGACCTCTTCCTTTGCTCCGCTTGGTCTTGAGCTGGCCGAGGGTCTCGCATCGTTTACCATCCTCTCAGTGGCCCTGGAGTTATTGGAACCTTCCGCCTTCCCGTTTCTCGAAGACGCGGATCGACTTCTTGGTGCATGAGAGTCGCTCGCTTTTGATCGTGATGTTCCTCGATCTTCACGGGCAGCCTTTGCAAGGCCTCCTTGATGAGCCTCCTCTCCGTCATTTAGGTCCGCGAGGTAGTCTTCAAAGGCCAATCAACCCTTGTAGCCTTTCTCCCCGGTTGCTCGCTGATCGCCTTCTCCCTTCTCTTTAGATTTTAGCCTCTCGTGACCGTAGCGATAGACATCATGCAATCAAAAGAAGCAGTGCATTACATGTACCAAAATGACATTCTTCTACCAGGGCATAGGTTCCAGAGTGGGCATGTGAACGTGGTCTTGCCTCGTCATCGTGGTGGATCGATCTCGTGGTAGCCGTAATACCCGCAAGGAAGCGTAAGAAAGAGTGTTTTGCTAACCGCCCAACATTTCATCAATAAAGGGCAAATGGAAGTGATCTTTCTTGTTGCCTTGTTAAGTTTTCTCAGTAATCAATACACATTCTCCACCCCGCGGACTTCTCTATCTTTGTGGAATGAGTTCGCTTTTTAGCGCTTCAACGACCGCATTCCTCCCTTTTAGGGACCACTTGGATCAAGCTAACCCAATCATCGTGGTGGTACGGGATAGATAATCCCGCCGCGAAGAAGTTTGAGAACTTCCTTCTTCACGACTTCACGCATCGCTATTTGAGTCTTCTCGCTCTTCGCATGATGGGGTAATCGAAGGCTCACTGGTATGCGATGTGTGCAAAGTGTTGGGCTTACCCCTTTTAGGTCTTGCAAAGAATACCCAAAGACCGATCTATGCTTCTAAGACGGGCGATGAGTTGGGACGCCTCCTGTCACTAAGTTTATCACTAATGATAACCGGAGTTTGTGTGTCGCCGCTTAGGAAGACATGACGTAGGCCGTGGGGTGGGTTTAAGCTCAACTGAGGTCGAAATAACTCTTCCTCTAGAGGAAGTTCTATGGTTTCCTCGAGTCGCCCTTCTTCTATGAAGAATTGGGCATCAAGTTCTAGGGTCCGCCTCGTGGTTATCATAGAGCATGACTCCCATAACCTCCTCGGGCGTGTCATAATCGTGGAGAGAGTCCGCCACCGAAGTTTTTAGCTCGCGGTGGACCGAATCGAGAATGAATTTCTCCCCAACTTGACATCTAAATCCCCTGTTTTTGATAGATCAAGAATCTTTTCCAAGGGATGCCCGATTAGGATGTCAAAATCTTGGAGATCAAAAATATGAAAGTCCGTAGAAAATTTGACATCCTTATGTCAAGAATTTGGTCATGTATTATTTCTCTACTCAAGTGTGGTTCGTGGTGCTATGCGCAATGTCCGAAAGGTATGGGTTATGAAAGGCTTTTCTATGAGGCATTGCGCATAGTTTTTGGACATGATGTTTACACCTACCGTAGGGTTATACATGACCTCCACCTTTTCCCCTCGATATCGCAATAGAGAGGTGTAGAGGGACAAGTTATCCGAATTTCTTCGAGATGATCCTTCCCCCCTTTGCAACCACTCTGTGCTCATGATGGCCAAGCATTCCTTAATGGACTCCTTGAGAAAAAGTTCGTCAAGGGGTTCCTTAGGACCCGACAGGGGCTGGTGGTTTCTTCCAAAGATTCGTAATTGAGAGGCTTTTACCGAATTTCTTCGTAAGATCGGCTCGAAAAACGAGATCCGAACATACGGTCTCCTTCTTTCTTTGGTTTTGGTTCAGGGCGAGGGTTTCTCTAGAGGTGTGTCGGTTTGACTTTGGCCGAAGAAACCTCCTCTAGGATCTCGCTTGGGTTCTACACGGATGGGTTCCAAATGGGGAGTATTCTCAAGAATACGGTTTAGAGAGCTTCCCTTCCGCTGGGGGTTTTATGTGAAAAACGACCCTCCCAAGTAGCTATGTCAAGCAAGAGGGCAGCCGCTCTATCCAAGCTCTAGGCAAAAATGCCGTAAAAGCACATGGTTCCCGGATGGACGTGATCCGGGCCGGATCTCGATAAGAGTGGAAAATGGTCCTGTGCTGCACCTATGGTTTCACCCTCTATTTGTCGGAAGTTGAGTACCTCTTGTCGCAGGCCGCGATTCTCGATAAAGGATAGAACGCGAGACAAAATCTATTCCGCAGCTTCTTCCCATTCTCCTTTACCAACCCTACGCTGTGGGCGTTATTGTTTCGCTTCTCTCGATGAGAGAGAACGGAAACAGCTTTCACCGCAGCGTATCGTGTGTCATGCCCGCAATTGTCGCATGCACAGAGCCGCCAAACTCCCTTAGGTGATGGTATGGATTTTCATATTCCAAGCCCGAAAAGGCCTCGGCCTCGAACCATGGCAATAAAGCCGTGGCGTAGCTCATAATCAAGCCGTGATTGGCTTCGAGGATTGGCGTGGTTCTAAGAGCTCGCCCTTAGAGCGTAAAGGGTTTGTAGGGTAGGTTGCTCCATGGGTAAAAAAAAAATGTTTTTGTATTTTTTTTTTTCTTGAAGCTACAAGACACACGAGTCGACTAGGTCCGAAATACAACTACGACAACCGCCCCCGGCAACGGCGCCCGAAAGCTTGTTGACGCTTAACGTCCGCAGAAGAATCCGCAAGCGCATTTAATTGTCGCTGTAGCTTTCACCCGAAATATTCGTGGTATCGTATTTTCCACGTGGACGGTTGTGTAGAGGGCCTTTGATCCGTGGTCTACCCTAGGCAAGGTTAAGCTTCTAAGAGGAATGAGGTATCTTTTATGGGTTGACACTCTCGTGCAGGATCACTCGTCCGTATCTCCTCACTTCACGCACCGGCCCACGCCCAAAGGACGTTGTCCGCAATTGCACCGCGCCACACCCAAATGTGGGGATTACAAGGGACGGACAAGGTCGTCAAACCAGCCGCCTACCCCCTCAACCGTGGATGCGCCACAAAAAAGATAGGAAACCACTAGTCCAAACACCACGCTTGCACCGATGATTACTACCGAGTGTGATATCAAGGCTTACCCGCCCCCGGGTCCTTCACTAGAGTACCGCCCAAGGAACGACTATCAATCCCGCAAGATTATAACGGCTAAGATAATATGCTCGAAAGTAATAACCGAAAGAGGAACACAACTGCCTTACCAAAGTGTAAGTAGATTGTAGAGGTACAAGCGCGGGTACCGACAAATCCGCACTCCAACCTCCTAGGAATCAAGGAACACTAGGGGCACTCCGACAACTCCTGGTAGAAGGATCCAAGTCTCCTTCTAGCTCTCCCTCTCTCACTCTCTAGAATTAGAATGGGGATAGAGGTAGAAGACTCTCTCTCTCTCTTGCTTCTCTTGTGCTTGTAGCTCCCTTGAGGTGTGTTGTATGAGGGGAGAGAGCCTCCTTTTATAGGTAGAAAAAGAGGGGGCTCTTTGGAAGATAGCCATCCCCACATGGAAGGAGCAAAACCGACCTAGGAATACCTTCTAAATCGCCAAACCGACCATCCAACGCCGGCAACGCCAGCTTTTGAAGGTAACAAACCCGCCCTCGGCCGGGCCCCAACCGCCAGGGTGGGTGCGAGCGCACCAGTGGTGCGCCGCGCACTGCTCGCTCTCGGGCGGCCGCCTTGGCAGTCGGGCGTGTTTGGGCTTGAAAAAGTTGTGTGGCGATGTTTGCTCGGCCCGCCCTCGGCGTGTTTGGTCCATTTCTTCCTTGGGCTTGATGTTCTTCAGAATGCGCTTTCCGTGAGGCGCCTTTTGATGCATTTTCCACTTGTTTCTTATATAAATTGCACAATAATAATTTGGACACTACAAGTGGAAATATGTCAATAATAAATGTATATGAGTATAAAAGGTATAGTTTTTACTCCCTTCATGGTAGTAAGTTGACGGGAAAAATATGTCGCTAGTGACCGCCAACACTTAAATTCGACGAGCTCCCTACCGGGCGCGCCAAATGCCGATGTTTTATTTATCGAGAGCCCGCCACGGGTGAACCGGAAGTTTGTTCGCCTCGATAAACCCGGAGCCCGTGGTTTGTTGCGCAAATGACATCGAGAGCGTGGTTTTATATCGGTTCGGGCCCTCGATCAAGGATCGAGTAAAGACCTTTACGCCCGGGCCGGGCGTGAGCCTATTTTTGATTGATGGGGTTAGCCGAGAATCGGCCGCGGAAGCTTACAGCACTTGGTCGCGGGCCAAGCTTGTGTTCTATGTGTTCGTGCTCTCCTTTCTACGAGGTGTTCCTTTGGCCGCCTTTTATAGTCTAAGGAGCCAAGGAACTCGCTTATGATCCTAGTCGGATATAGAGAGGGTTGTCCGTGAGGAACCGAACACCAACTCTAAACAAGGTAACCCGACTAGTGTTCTATCCTAATTACAAATGTCATCGTGAGCTATGCTTCCATTGCCTTCGAGTTGTTTGTGGCCAGCAGTTAGATAGAACCCCGCGAACAACTCAAAGAGTTCTTTTTGGTGATCCCAGATCCACACCATAATTCATCAATAAAGAGTTGTTCGGTGATTTGTCCCCAACATTAGGACGCCCTAACCATAACATTACCGTAGATTCAGCTAGGCTCTGATGCCATAGTGTACATGAAGTAGGTGCTCTACTTAGAGCTTGATGAGAGAGAACGGGGACCTCAAGCTTTGCATTAGAAATGATGGTTAGGAGAGGAAAACTAATAAGAAAGAATATTATCATGGGACCATGAAGCAAAAGTGTTGTAACTCGCTATAGGTGAAACGAAGTCTTGGATATTTGTTCCTATCTAGTGGGAATATTTTTGCACGAGACTAACACTGTTGTGTTCCTGCGTTGTGCATGGCCTAAGGGAGTGTTCGGTCTCCTCTGGGTACCGTCACCACCTTTTTCTGCTCCTTCACCTTGATGTTGTCTTGACGTGCCACAAGAAGCATGTGTGTTAGCGGGAAGATGGCGCTAGGGCATTTATTCTCATCCCTTGAAACTTCTCTTCTCCTTTGTTCATTGAGTAGCAGGATTCGACACCCTAATAGTTGTTAGATCCAAATTCAACAAATCTATGGCAGGGTGGCCTTTGGCGTCACTACTACATAAAACATCTTTACCAACACTATTGTCACTGCCTATTTATTAGAAACTGGTGGTAAAAATCATTTTCATGACTGGTTCCTAAAAAGAAATCGACCGTGATAATGGTTTTTCATCACCGGTTTGTGGCTTGAACTAGTGGTGAAAATCAGCACCAAACCCCAATTATAACTCCCTCAGTGTAGGGTCGAGATGGGGACTAGAGGGGGGTGAATAGTCATTTCTAAAACTAATTGCGCCGGCCAAACAAATATAATGCGGAAAAGAAACTATTCGTTTAGCCAAGACTTCACCCCTCTAGCTATGACTCTAAATCACCTCACACAAGATCCTACACAAAGCAAATGAGGTGATAAGCCTAGCTTGAGCTCCTAACCGCTTTCTATTGCAAGGTCACACAAACCTATGCACTAGTACTTCAAACAAGGGTGAGCTCCTACACAATTCTAATGAGCAAAAGCACAAAGCCAACCTAAGCTCACTAGATGCACAATGGACAAGGCAACACACGCCTAACCCAAGGGCTCAATTTACTTAGCTACACATGAAAGGTCCTAATGGCTAGAGGAGGGGTGAATAGCCTATTAAAAATTCTACAAACAACACTTAGCAAGGCGGTTAGTTAAAAAGATGGCGAAGCTAAATAAGCGATGCTACACTCTAGCTATGCAAGCCACAATTCAATTCTATTGTCTCTAATCCACACAAAGGCTATGTCGCTAGATTACTCCTAGGTGAACAAGCAATTCTAACTAATTCTAACACTAGAGCTAAACAATTCTAGCAAGAGATACTAAACTACACAAGCTACACAAGTATACTAGCAAATGTAATGCAAAGAGGCTACAATACAATACCACCGCGGAGAGTAGAGGTTGTAGCCAATCACCGTGATCACCAAGAAATCTCCAACGAGCAAGAACAAGTGACACGATGATTTTTCACCGAGGTTCATGTGCTTGCCAAGACGCTAGTCCCTCAAGCTGGCGACACACCCACTTGATGGTTGCTAAGCTTAATGGCCGGTGCCAAATCCCCTGTGGGGAGCTCAAGCACACCAATCATAAGAGGGGCCAAACAAGCCACGAGCAATCCACTAGTGCTCCTTTCGCGAATCTCCCGCTGGGTAAGGAATCCACCCCCTCACAAAACCACCACCTGTGGCCTCAACAAGCTCCAATCAAGCTCAACACCACCTCTTGCTCCAAGCCGCTAGGAACCGGGCAAATTCCCAAGAAAACAAGAATCCGCCGCTTCTCCAAGGATGAAGTGCCTCTAGATGCAACAACCAATGCAATGCACTTCTATCACTCTCAATCTCACCAAGAATTTGAGTTATGGATGGAGAGATGAGTGGAGAGGAGTCTCAAATGCTCACAAGCAAGTTAGAGTGTTCAAATGTGCAAGAGGGGGCTAGAACCCGCAAACCCATATATATAGCCCCACTCACGAGATAGAGCCGTCGGCCTTCAAAATGTGCTCTCTGCAAGACTAACCGACGCACCGACCGGACTCACCAGCGAGAGTCCGATCGCTGGTCCGATCCCCGCTTCCGGCCGCTACCGACAAGGGTCGGGCCCACGGCCGTTCCGCTACCTCCATGCTCCGGCCGACGCTTTCCGTCGAAAGCAATCGAAGCTTCCGCCCAGTTCCTGGTCGCGCGTCCGGCCAATTTCGCGCTGCGAGCTCGCCAGACGCACCGACTGACGAGCGTCCCCGGCCGCACTGCGGCTTCCCGGCCGGTGCGTCCGGTCACCATTTTTCGCCGAAATCTTCATCTTGTTGTCGCTTTGCTTCAACCTTGCTTCGCCTCTTGCCATAAGTTGCCAACATGTCGGCATGATCACGTTATCATGCATGTTAGCTCGTCAATAAGTTAGGCAAGATCGAAGTTAGTGCTCTCATTGTCCTAAATGCAATATGCAAGTCAATTGGACCTAGAAGCACTTCACCAAAGGATTATCGCGGCATTCCCTCTGATAGTCGGCTATCTATCCTATAATGTGATCACACGCCTATCGTGTCTTGATCACTAAAAAGGAAAAACCCTATCAAGATACCTTTGCCTTGATCTCCTGGGTTCTCTCAAGCCAATCATCGAGCTTGACGATCCATCAAGTCCACCGACATTGTCCATGTTCATGATCATCATGCTCCTTGTCATCCACCTAATCCTATCTTAAGTCATACACTTAGACCAAAGGATTAATCCACAAGTGTATCATCAATTTCCAAAACCAAACATGAGATTTCAATCTCCCCCTTTTTGGTAATGATGACAACCAAAAACACAAAGATATGAAATAAAGTTCAATTGAACTTGAATTGCTTGTCCATAGCATTTTAATCATGAATCAAGGATTGGACAAACATTTTCAGAAAGTTCGGTTTTGGTAGTAGTAGTTCCCCCTACATATGTGTGCTTCCATGTGTTTGGATCAATTTGGCACATATGTATGGATAGAAATCTTGGGGAGAGATACTAATACCAAAAGAGATGCTAAGGTTCTAGAATTCGACCTTTGAAGCGTGAAACCATCTGAGTCCTTAGCATCAATGTAACTAGACAATCATCAAGACTCAACATACCCCATGAGATCAACATTATAGGCTAAAATGTGAGCTTTGTCTAGATACATCCTATGCATGCTAGTTGGTCAATCACCAATCAATTTTTTCAAACACTAGCAAACACCAAGCAATCATGTATATTGAATTTAAATTGCCAATGCAACATTTCATTATGATTATGCACATACAAATGCACAAATAGTCTATGAGCTTGCTCCCCCTATTTGTGTGATCCTTTCCAACATCTTTTGTGACTTATTTCTCCCCTTTGTCAACAATCACCAAAAAGGTGTAAAAGAGAGAAATCAAGTCAATCAAAGTTTCACATGTGGTCTCATCTAGATCACTTGCCTTTCCATGTATTCAAGTTTGAACCAAGGACAAGCTTTTTCACACCTCATATGCATAAGGGTTATCTTGCACCATGTTAGAATACACATCAATAGCGCATTTTCTAGAGTTGACACTAGGATTGCAAGCACATAAACATGTCATATGCCACCACTAGTTCATAAAACCATTCAAAGCAATAGTGGTGCCACACATACATTGAAAGCATTTTATTTTCCATGAATGAGCCTATTAAGCATGCATGATGTCTAGATGCACTAACAAGTCCTTAGCAACATATGAATGACATGACAACCAACTTTTACCTTGGGTTTGTCGAAGGAGAGGCATGTCATATAAGTGGGGTGCATCAACTCAAGTTGAAGAAGTCAATAATGTTCAATTCTCCCTTTAGCATGCAAAACCTTTTCTCATCAAGTGGTTTGGTGAATATGTCGGCTAGTTGATCTTCTAAGTGCCAATGCCCATGATACAAATGTCACCCTTTTGTTGATGATCTCTTATGAAGTGGTGCCTTATATCAATGTGCTTTGTTCTTGGATGTTGAACCGGATTTTGAGTCATCTTTCTAGCACTTTCATTGTCACAATACAATGGAACATTGTCGAGGATGATGAGCGGTTCCCAAACCCAACTCAACCCTCACAAAAACCATCGCCGCTTTTGCAAATGTGCCAACACCACCAAGTGTACATCACCATGTGCATGTGTGTTAGCATTTTCACAATCATTTCAAAGGACGGATTAGCTCTTACCACGCCACTCGATCCTAACACATCGCAAAGTTAGATCGCTCAAGTGGCACTAGATGACCGATATGCAAACAAGTTTGCCCCTCTTGATAGTACGGCCATCTATCCTAAACCCGGTCATAAACTTCTCTAAGCACCAATGACCGGGCGAAATGAAATGCCCTATAGGTTATACCTTTGCCTTGCGCATTTCCATTCCGCTCCATCTCCAAGTGCCGATGCAACCAATGCACCAACACGATCAAGAATGATATGATCCACTCCATATCATCACATGACCTTCTTGGTCCATTGATCTTGACCACACTTGCTCTTCACCGCTATGTGGTCTAAACCGTCGGGCGCCAAGTCTAGCCTAAGCTTCACCGCCTCGCGTCCATCGCTTCACCGCCCTCGACTTGCCCTTCATACTTGCAACCGGTCCATCAAGCCAAGCCTTGTCTTGATCTTCACCACCTCGGTCACATGGCTCCATGTCATGTCTCATATGCAATAAAGCTCCTTCATTGCACCATCACGTGTGAACTAATCTCCTGTGTATTATCTCAATCACACATATTAGTTCACCTAATGTTGTCACTCAATTACCAAAAACCACAAGGGACCTTTCACTTTCGATCGTCGTCACCTCTTTCTCTCTCTCTCTCTCCCTCACTCAACTCACCCCTCTCTCGCCCTACCCACGTCCTCACATCCCTCCCGACCGCCACCACCCCATCTTCCTCCCTCTCCTTCCTACGCCCGATAGATCGGCATTCGAGCTTGCCACAAACATCATCGAATCGGAGGTGGTGGCATATCCTGTCTCGAGGACATCGCCGGTGGTGAGGATGGGTGCAGTGTGGATGGCACACATGATAGAGGGTGTGGGCTTGCGTCTCTGGACGTAGGTACGTGTGTTGAAGTCGATGATGTAGATGGCGGCATACACTTTATATTTTTTATTCAATTTTCATCATGGATCCCTAGACAACCGTGATGGAAATCCTCATCACTGCTCATTTTCACCGCTGCCTACAAAAACGGCAAAGTGATGGGGTGTTTCTGCCTAGCAATTGATGAAGTTATTGTAGTGGTGTGTGATGGCACACATGACAGAGGGTGCTGATGGTCGACGTGTGGCAGGCATTTGTGATGTGAGTGTGGCATTTGTGTGTAACCTTTAGTCATGTCCCTCCCTAGAGAGTGTCTCTTTGCAAGATATTGTGCCTCATCTCGTTGTCCCTTTGCTGGTAAATTTTGTGGAACCAAGAAGAAACTCACCTACTCCTCCTGGGCCGGTATTAGAAGTCGCTTTTGGACAAGGTTTTGGTCAAACATTGGGAATATAAATCATCAATAACTTTTAAGTTGTTGAGTTTGTAAATATGAAAATTATACTAATAGATTTGTCTTAAAAAAATACTTTGATAAAAGTATACATATATCATATTTCCATAAATATTTTATAATAACAAGAGGTCAAAGTTGTGTTTTGGAGACCGTGTCGCTGTCCTTAACGACTTCTAATACCAGCCCGGAGGGAGTACTACTCAACGAAATAACACTCATTAGGCCATTTGATTCAGCCATCATTTGAATTTGCCAATTCTATAAGATTGACCATTTGGTAGAGAACTGGTGGACTTGACCATTTGGTAGAGAACTGGTGGACTTCAATAACATGTGAGATGTTTTAAATTCACTATTCACATCATATTCTTTTTGTAGGTGGATGATGATGTTTTCAAATCTTTTGACCATTTCTCTTCATGATGCAAGAGAATAGAGGCAACAACGTCAAACTATTTCTCCATAGCTGGAATGTATGTTGATCAATGATTTTGAGACAGTATGTTGAGTTTGAAATCCAAAGTGCTTAGAGCTTCCTCGACGGTTCTCTCTCTTTTTTTTTTCTTATCTTTTTTCTAATGACTGTATATTGCGTTTACAAAAAGCTGGAATTTTTCATCTAAACAATTATGAGATAATCATTACGAATTTCCTATTGAAATTTATTTGTCTTTTTTATTTCACATTGTCATTTTCCATAGTTCCCAAATTCAGAAGGTACTGGATGACCCAAATGGTTTGGGCCAACAGGTTACCTTAATTAGTCCAATCAGAGCTGAGCTATCCAGCCCAAACTTGCCTGGGCCTGTTTGCAAGGGACTGTTTCGGCTCAAACCACATAGGCATTTGGCCTTTTAACGATTTTTTTTTTGGGGGTCCTTTACCGAACTGTTGCGCAATTTGGAAATCAGAGAAATTTTAATTTAACCCTTAATTTCTTTTTTACAATATTTAGTCATTTGTTAAAGAATAACCAATATCATCTCACAGATATTTTAAATATCCAAAATACTACTTCTCTCGGGCATGATCTTACTGATTGGCATGCACACCCTTTGAGCGCCTCTCCACCACTCGTCTCCCGTCCATCCTACGCATGCTCCTTCTCCACCACTCCTTTGAGCGCCTCTCCACCACTCGTCTCCCCCCGAGCCACCCGCGGGGCATGATCCACTGCCTCCCCGCATGACCGCAGGCGAGCTGCACCCCGCACCGGCGCTCCGACGACCTCCGCCCGACGCTGGCGAGGTAGGCTGCAGGCCATGCCCGGCGACCTGCTGCCTCCGCGCATAGCCGCAAGCAAGCAAGCAAGCTTCCCGCACTGGCGCTCCGGTGGTGTTCCGACGACTTCCGCTCCCAAAATATAAGTGTGCAGACGGAAGGCAGAAAAACTGCACGTGCAGGCTATAGTCCAGTCCTTTAAATATAAATTTATTGAAGCAAGCTCAACGCACAAAACTTGGATATAATTTGAACACTTCTCGTTGTTTTCTTCCGCGTAGGCACTAGCAGAGTGGAACTTGGGTCCCTTCCGTGCCCGCATGACATTGGCCCTCTCGAGCTTTGTGCGGCTACGGACTGTGTTTACTAGACACGCGAGGCAAGTCGGGTCATGCCGGTATGGCACAGTACTAGGTGTCCATTACGGTTCATGGTATACCGGTACGTCTTCAGGTTGTGCCAGCCCTAGCACAACAACCGATAAAACATCTTTGTTTTTTTTATTCACTCATGATATTAAAAAAAAATATTCATGTGTTCTTTTATAAAAGTTTTAATGATTTTCATAATTTATTTAATAATTATATGAGAGGTAGTATATTAAACTAGAAAAATACATTGCAGTTACAAATGTACTTACATCCAATTTTCGTGTTGTGTTGATACAAGCACGACCTAAAATGGGGGTCATGAACGATAGTAGCATGCCAGTACTCAAGATTCTAGGCACGACACAACCCAAAAAATATTTCATATTCTTCCGTGCCCTGCTCCTCGACTGTGCCAAAAGACCGTGTCATGACTTACCCTCAAATGGCATGGCCTAAGTCGTAGCTCTAGTAGGACTACCAACTTCTTGTATCAATATAAACAGGTACTATGCAGGACCTGCAGGTTCATTGAATAAAAGAGAAGTGTGTTGTTTTGTTGTAACATACTCATTTTCTATTGATATTTGAACATATGTCCGACTAATCTCTTCCATGTGGTTCTTCAAAAAGCAAAATGTTGATTAAGTGTGCTCGATTTCAAACAGTTTCCTTTTTTTTTTGAGAGCAACATTAAAAAAACAAGTACAAAGAGCAGTTGCTAATAACCAAGGGTCGGATTTTACCCCTTTAATTTCTTGAGACCAAATGACTGATTCTTTGCTTTGACCAAAAAACAAATTGTGAAGTTATTATATCCACACATATACACACCTAGTACTGGTATGGACAACACCCTGTAAAGTATGAGTCGACTACAATTCTTTGGGATTGACAGGATGCACTATATAGGCGTCTCAACGACAAGATGCTCTGACTGATCTCTCTCTCTCTCTCTCTCTCTTTGGTCTTAACAGGCACTTATGGCCCTCGATTCATAATCAAATGCTCAGCCAAGTCGGTTACGGCACAAGCTAGACTACACCGTAATAACGTGTAAAGAAGATAACGCAGCTAGCAGAGGGAATTAACAAATATTCTGAGCATGGCTTTGCGAATCCAGACTAAACGAATGTCCGCCAAACCAAGGCTAAGCTTGTGAATGTGCCAAAGACAGTTGAGTCCGGGTTTGGTCGTCATAGCTGGCTCTGATCGCCTTCTGCAGATCGAATCCAATAATCCATGCCTACGCAGATGCCAACTGTGGTCTGTACGGGGGCTAATAAACCACTGGCAATTCACCCACCAAACCAAATATAAGCATAAAATGCATATATAATATATATATATGGTGGGAGAACAGATGGAAGTTGGGGGCCTAGAGTACTAATGATATGCGCTAAACCCCTCATATATATTTATATATATAGTAGCAAGCACAATAATAAGCTAACGCTTCATGATGATTAGCTTGCTTGTGCGGTTCTAACCACCAGCTAGCTAGGTAGCTAAAATGCCACCCTTCCAAGTGATTCTTGGCGATCATGCATGCATGACAGCTATAGTTAGGCCGTGTTGTGGTAAGCATGCAGATGCAGCTCATGATCTTCCTCTCTCAGATACTGCTACAGACATGCATGATATATATATTTATTTACAAAGAATTGTGGTGATCTTTCTTATTATAGTGATAAACAAAACGCAGAGGACAGGCGCATTGATATATGTTGCTCTTTATGAAGGCAGCCATGGCGCAGGGTTAGCCTTTTTTTTTTTCAGGTGACCTATACTAGACGTCGTTCTGCTCCAGACTTCTCAAAAGTACAAAACTAATTTGAAGTGGGCATGTCAACCACGGCTACTTTTAGGATGTTTTTAATAGGAGGTTAAACACGTAAGGAAGAGTATTTGATTTGATTAATATTAATAATAGTAAGATATTCGTAATTTGTTTCTGATAAGTTGCAACCTTCTCGTTGGATTTGACATAAATTCAAACCTCTTGCTATTTTTTTTTTTTTTTCAAATATCACTAGTTAAACATACTTTTGTTATGAGTGGGCGGGCTAATTTGCAAATAGCCGTGAAATAGCCCCTCATGTCTGGCAACTCTTAGGGTGCATTTGAATGTTGGTATTGAGGTACTGGAATTGAATTGGTTAAGATACCAAATCAGGGCTTTTCCGCAAAAAAAAAAAAAAAGATACCAAATCAACTAGCTTTGGCATTGGTTACAATATCAAATATGTTGTTTGGATGTCACATAATTACTACTTGGAATTTAACTATCTCTTTCCTCTTGTGCTCGCGTCGTCCTACTCGGGCGCCACCCATGCCCGTGCGGTATCTTCGCGATGGAGGCGCACTAGTAGAGTGGCGGCTGAGGCGTGCCGGGCGCGGCTGAGGCACCAGTGTTTGGCGCCGCGACGCGTCGGCGGCTCCACTTGACTTTAACGCCTCGGAGGACCCGTCAGATCCAGTCATCATGACCTACGACGAGTTCGTTAAGTGAGGCCGCCAATCGGCATGGCCGGAAAGGTGGTCTCACCGAGGTAGTTCCCTTTTGCCAAGAACCCGCCAGACACGAAGAGGAAGAAGGGGTCCTTGTCACCGCCATGGGGAAGAAGAACAGGGGTTGTTTCCGCCGTACGCGAGATGAAGGAAGGGTGCTCGCCGCCGACCGCAGAACTCCGCCTATCGCCTCGAGCCGCCATAGGGGACTATGCCGACGCAGGTGTCGCCTGCTTGACGCCGGAAGGGCCGAGGTCGGTATTCTAGCCGAAAGCATTTTTAGTTGGAAATCAATACCATGGAATTGAGCTTCAATTCCATCTCATGAATACCAAAGACATCCAAACACTAGAATTGAAAAATTTGGCTTCCAATACCAATTTCGGTTCTGAATGTCTATATCCAAACAGGGTGTTAGGCTATTTTGGGGGCTAAAAAATAGTCCAAGGATCCAAACATGGTTGGCAAAACTTTTTTAAAAGAGCATCCGTGTCAAGTCGAATCAAATGTGAGCGGTTTAGCTATATTTGGGCGCACTTGTAAAGCAGAATGAATCCAGTAGGAGCAGAGCACACCTCGTCCCTTGTACCGTAGTACGTAATTCAGACGGCGGTTGTCTACTTGTGATACGGAGGCGAAGGATTTTTGAGCCGCAGGAAAACGGGGGAGGGAACACGGCAGCTGCGCGCCACGCTGGCCGTGCCAGCAAGGCCACGTGGTCGGCGGTCTCCCGCCTGGCCAGTCCACACGACCGTTGCCTCTACAACCTGCCCTGACACTTCGAGCACCGCTCCTCGACCCGTTGCCTGTCACCGGCGCGTGGGTCCAAAACCCACAGGGCCCCACCGGCCGGTGCCGTATAGATCTACGCCAGCGCGCCTGGGCCGTATCTCGCGTCAATCCTGGGAGCTGGGACACCGTGGCGTGGGTCCCCACCAACGGCCGACTGGCAGCGCGGCGCCAGCCGTGCCTGCCACTGTGGGCCACGCTCCTGCCCCTGCTGTTTGCTCCTATTCACGCCCCTGCCACTCGCTCGTCCTCTCGTCCCTCTCAGATTGGTTGATTGGTTGAGGCAGAAACCGTGCTGGCTATGAAGAAAGATCATTATGGATGGCCGTGCTGGCTGGCTATTAGGCTACTTCACTACACCATCAAGCAACAATGGTGAATGGCCGAATTCACAGAAGACTCTCTGTCAGCAGTCTGTTACAGTACAGTATTTGAGGAGGCCATGGCCTTGCTTGGATAATTTGGTAATCTTAGAGCTGGCAAGGCAAGCTCACTTTTTTTTTGGGGGGGTGGACGGGGTAATCATCAAACGTCAATCACGCTAACCTCTGCTGTGCTGGCGCTGTCGTTCCGCGGAGGCCAATTATTAGGGCGTCCGCGAATTGGTAATAGCTATTTGGTGGTGATGTGGAGCTGGTAGACATAAACAAAAGTTACTATTTTAATTTATTGGCATATGTTCATCTCACACGTGTTAAGATCCACGTGAAATAGTTCAAATATTTGCGACGTAGCCTAATTATTCTACTCTTCCTACTTTTACTTCACACGTCACATCTGGATAATAAAATTTAACCATCGGGACGCCCTTAGCGCAGCGCAGCAGTGGCATTCCCGCAAATCCCTCGCGATGCCAGAGCTCTTGTGGCTGCAGCCAGTCCTATAAACTGAGGGCGGCGTAACCTGTCCGCCATTAAACACTGCACAACCACGCCACAGCCACGTCCACCTCAGCTTAGCAAAGCCCGTGCTGTGCTGTGCTGCACCTGCCTGCCACCGAAGCATAGCCGCCATGGACATCTGGAAGTCCAAGGTGCTGCCCAAGATCAAGCTCGTCTTCGTCAAGAGCGCCGGCAAGAAGGCCGCCGCCGCCGCCGAGCTCGTCAAGTCATTCGACGAGTCCAAGGTCAGCTATTTTGCAGCTTTAATTGCATGCCTCGATCGTCGTCTTATTCGATCGCCGCCACCGTCGTTCGTCGTCATTTGGGTGACGTTTTGTGCTTATTTTGTGCATAATACAGGAGGGATCAATGGCGAGTTCGAGGACAAGAAGGCGGATCTCCAGCCCAAGGTCGTCGAGATCTATGAGTCTGCCCCTGCACCACTCAAGGTAATCATATAGGAAGGAGTACTATGTTACAATCAGTGTACCTCTTCAACATAAGTATATACGGCATTTCGTACATGTCAGATCAGTGACGATCTAGCTGCAGCTATACTGAAACTTGTTTGTACATCGTCAGGTCCTGATCAAGGAGAGGAGCAAGGTGTCCGGGATCAAGAAGAACTCCGCCGCAATCACCAAGGTCTTCGAGGAGCTGGCCAAGATCGGTGAGTAGCTATATGAGTACTTAGTAGGCCACAGTGCCAGTGGCGGCAAACACACCTCATCAATGAACATAGGTGGCTAGTATATCTGTGTACACTGTACTGATGACGAGGTGGCGTGATCTGATCAGAATTCCCTGGAGCCAAGCAAGTGAGCGACGGCATCTCCAAGGTCGGCCCGGCCCTGCTGTCCGGCCCCATCTTTGCCACCTTCGAGAAGGTCTCCACGCTGCTACCTGTCGCCGCCGAGGAGGCGCCCAGGAGGCACCGGCGGCCGCCACTGAGGAGGCAGCAGCCGCCGCTGTTGAGGAGAAGAAAGGTGAGGAAGCCTGTTTTGTCGGGAAGAAGGAGGAAGAAGCGGAGGAGGAGAAGAAAAGAAGAGACCTCTGCACCGGCCGATGAGCCCGCCGCCGCCGAGACTGCTCCTCCTGCTGATGCAGAGCCCGCCGCGGAGGCGGCGCCGGCGGCCGAGGCAGCAGCAGCGCCAGAAGCTGAGGCTGCACCTACACCTGCAGCAGCGGAGGGGAGCCTGCGAAGCCCGAAGAGGAGACACACCCAAGGCCTAGGGTTCAGCAGGTCCATTGCAGCCCCTAGCTACCGTGCTCTACTACAGTCACATCGATCAATCACCACCCATTGTTCTTGCATATATGCACACAATGTTTTTGTTGCTCCGATCCACATGTTATTGCTGTGCAAACCAGTACGTTAATTAGATATATTTATGTATGTATATGTAAGCCTATAAATTTTTTTTGCCAGTACTCATTCATATGCAGTGTGAGGATATATGTATATTATTGCCACCAGTTTTGGTTCAACTGAATTATTCTTTAATTTGCTTCATTCATGATCATATCGGTCACAGCAGGAATTTAAATTTCAGACCATATTTATTCACGAGTACGTACGTGATCATTAGCTTACATTTCAATACTTTCATTTATATATTTGTCTGGGTCATTTATGTGTATATATAAATGCTATAAAAATGTACAAGTAACACGGGAATAATTGCAACAAGCAGTGTACCTCCTCGGCTTGGGGTCTACCGCGCATGTGCTTGGTGTGTTGTTTACGGGCCATAACTGGTTTTCCTGTCGTACCGTTTGTGCGCTATCGGAGTACTGGGCCCGGCCTGTGTGCCAGTTTAGCGAGGCCCACTGTTGCAGTGCATCTGCATGTGCCGCCGCATTGGATTCCTGCTACCAGCTGTGCATTGGATCTTGCTGTCCGCCTCTCCTGTGGCCCAAAGTTGCAAGTGAAAATGGAAATATATACCGAGGAAAAGCGTGAAAAGAAACATGGGTTCTACTCTCCCAATTTGATATCTCAGCTTGGCCTCTTCAAAAAAGCAAACTTTGGCCAAATATATATAGGAAATATTCAATATATAAAGGAAATATTAATATTCATAGTATATAATTATTATCATTAGAAAGAGAATATCATAGCGACATTTATTTCGGTGTATGGGATATTTTTTTTCGGATCAATAAAAGACTTGCGCATTTTTGTATTTAAGGAGAAAAAATTTTGGTTTTACACCCAAATGGAAGCTGGTGACGGGAGGTTAGGATTTTCAATAGAGCATCGCCTCCCTGAACGCTTTATTGCAAGTCGATTACTACCAAATAAACAACTAAGGTCGCGCATACCGGACAGCCAGTATGCATGCAAATCCAAGCGCGCCCGCCTCGGCGCTTTCCTCGAGGGTGGAGCAACCGTCTCGCAGCCACCCGCATGTGTGGAATATGTGATGTGATGATCAAGCCACCCGCATGTGTGGTGTTGTCATGTTTTCTTTATCGAGTTCCTCGCCGATTTGTTTGCTACAACACACTTCCTAAATTCATACAAGTAAATCAATAAAACCTTTGTATCTTCACCCTTGCATCGGCTTCATATCACAGCTGGGCTACATCAGCCCCTTGGTGGCTCGAAAGTTTTTGTTTTTTAGCCTTTTGAACTATAATTTTCAAAAATAGTCTTTTTACTTATGCTAGAGGCTATGACTCGCTATCTAAGGCGCATGAAAGTAATTAGTGACATCCTCCATAGAGTGTTTTTTTTTAATTTTTTATCTAAAGTAGAGCTTATGTAGGGATTTGAACTTATTTTGTATTTTTAATAAAAGTCTAATTAATACGCTAAATTATCGATTTAATTGATTATCTCCCTAGTGGCTAACCTAAAAAAGTATTTATTGAGAAAAATTAGGACAATTAAGAAAAAGTTCGGTTTTGTCAAAATTTTTGTGGAAGAAGAAGCGGTTCGCCGCCGCTACATCCAGGGATCCCACAAAAATCGTTCTTTGATCAGTGATTCATCGACCACTAGATCGATGAAGAATCTCTCAAAAATCCGCTTTTTGATCGGTGCTTCACCGGCCACTCTTGATCCCACCTTATTCCCAAACTTGGTGGCCTTATTCGCAAACTTGGTGGCTCGCTTGACTGGCAGTCATGTATACAAATTTTTGAAGTACCAAGGCCTGCATCCACCAAGATTGTAAGGTGTTTCCGCTACATAATACGAAACTGGAAGATCTTGGAAATGATCGAGTCCAATAGATAGATGCCCATCAGAAGTTTTTTTTTTTTTTCCTATTCCTATTGATCCAGCAGCACCACCACCATCTTCCAGTTGATCACTTGATCCACGGCCCAATAGGCCAATACCAGTACCAGCCTAGCCCATGTCCAGAAGAGGCAAGTCGACAAGGAACATGCCGGCATGGGAAGACACCGACCGAGATGAGCGAAGGCGGCGGCGACGGGCGCGTACCCTGTCCGCGTCTCTGGAAGCTTCCTTCAACTTGCAGCCGGCGCATCCCGCTCCGTTAAAACCCCCTCCAAAACCCAAACCCTAGCCGCCACCCCTCAATACACGACCGCGCCGCACGCATCGCCACCAATTCGCACTCCATAGAGCCGATGGCCATGCACCGCGCCGCCGCGCTCGCACTCCGCCGCCTCGCCGCCGCCGCAGCGACGGCGAGCCCCGTGCTGCCCCTCCTCGCCCCTCTCCGGCCGGCGGCGGCGGCGGCGGCGGCGACCAACGCCAGATTTCTTCTCCAGCCTACTACGACCGCGACTGCGGCTGCTGCTGCTTTGTGCGCCCGGCGCGGTTACGCGGCACGCGCCGGCGGTGCGGGCCGGAAGGCGGCGAAGGCAGTGAGCGAGGACGAGGAGGATGAGGATGAGTTCGAGGCCATGGGCAGCGACGAGGAGTTCGACGGCGACTTTGACGACGAGGATCTCGATGAGTTCGAGGACGACGACTCTGAGGACGACGAAGTCCACCGCGCCCAAGCGCGGAGGAAGGCGCTGAGCTCGTCTGGCTGCTGCTTGTTGTGTGTGTGTGCTTTTGGATTTGATAGAACAATTCAAACAGAAAAAATACAATAAGTTAGAAACTCAATGCATCGATGGGTTGTGCTAAACCGCTTGTTGTAATCTCCTGTTTCGATTGCTTTTCACGTTGAAAACTTCTTGCCGAAGAACAGATCTTACAGAGCACTGTAATTCGTGATTCTTGGTTGCCTCAGTCCGCATCGTGCTTGCAGCTTCTCTGGTTATGATGTGTGCGCTCCAGACTCCCAAAGCAAATCTGTTTTAGAATAATAACATGAGTATTTTTTAATTCTTTTTGGTTACACCTCCTCTGCTGCTGACGAGCGTGAGCCTGAAGCTGAAGGAAGAGGAGCGCGGCGGAAAGCTAAGAATCCGTGTTCGCGCGCGTTGTCCATGTACACCTATAACTGGGCCACAGTGGGCTTAAGTCCTAGGGCGTAGAGGCAGCTGTGCTGCTGGGCCAGCCCTGGGCAGATTAAAGGACTATGGGCCGCATAGGCGCATAGCGCAGTGGAAAACGAAAAAAAGGGCCCTAGCTTTTGCGGAAGTCTACTTTTCCCTCCAAGCTGCAACACCGAACAAACTACTTCTTTCAACTTTTCAAACTTCTCCTTTCAACATACAAAAACGAGTAAACTACCTCCCCCTGCTCCCTCAACTTCTCAAACTATGTTTTACCCAGAGCGGGTTTTAAGGTGGTTTTGTCTTTTTCTTTTTTATTTATTTTTGATCAAATCTTTAAAAAATCACAAAATGGAAAATCTAATTTTGTTGGACCTAATTTTGTAGATCTAGACAAAGGAATAAATAATATGGTATGCTTTAGCACAAAGTTTTTGTTGGAGATTTAGATATACGGGGTTTCCTATAATTAAGTGGAATAAATCATAACTACATTTTTTTTTTTCTCTAATTGTGGTAAAAATTTTATGGTGACCCAACTATTGTATGCTTGAACCAGTAGTAAAATTTCATACTTATTTGATCATGTATAACTTAGTTATTTACATTTATTTAGATTTAATAAGCATAAGCCCTAAAACATATCGGGCTGCCAAGGTCACGCTTTAATGTGGCTTTAACCGGTGGTTGTCTCCGCCTGCCTTGGTTAATTGAATTAAAACAAAAAAAAGGAAAACCCACGGATAAGCCTGGTCAACCCATCCATAGACTCCACCGAGGTCGCCCAACTCATCGAATCCGCACCGCCGCTTTAGGAGTTGGATTCGCTACTAATGTTGCCGCTACTTGCCGGGGAGAGAAGGGGAGAGCATATTCCTTCCAAGATGAAGGGGGGAGGGAGAGAACCACGCCACTCCTAGAGGGTGCTCCGCATCCAATCCAAAGACGCCCGACCCATCACCACCACCCCAGCCCCCGCCGTTTAGGTAGCCGCCACGCCCGCGGCAACCAAGTTGTTGGGTTGTCGCGAGGCCATTTCATCGGCGCTTTGCATGGCCACACACATTGACGCCGCGGGACCCAGGTTTCTCGGCTTCAGCTCTAGATCCACCGGGCGAGGGAGAGGAAGGGGAGAGTGAATGGAAGAAGGGAGAGTGGATGGACAGAGTCGGAGGAGGTGCAACAAGCACCGCCTACCGCGGAGAGAGAGAGAGAGAGAGAGCTGAGAGAGTGAGGGATGAGAGGTATGGTTTGGGTGTAAGGAGCCCGTTATTGGGCCTAGATGGACTATCCGGGCCTAGTATTTACCGGCCGTGCCTTATAACTTAATCACGCGTGCCTTGGTTGATATATTTTTATCGAGGGAGTTGTGTCATCCACCACCTCGTTAATCGATATTAACCGAAGCTGGGCATTTTAATTTGATCGCCTTTAGTTAATTGATTTTATGAGCCAAGATTCTATAATCGCTTTTGTTAATAAAAAAATTACTGCATCGTTTAATGCCTAGGATTAACCAAGGCGGTTGAACCAGTGATTAACGCTTAGGATCCACCTTTTCTTTCTCTAGTATGTTTACATCCGAACCCGTATTTTTTATCTATTCTTGGTGTTTTGAACTAACTCCCCGATTCGTAGAACCTGTGTTTGGAACCCTCGGATGGTGAATGGAAGTAGGGACAATGTAGACGTATCCCCGATTCAGTAGAATGTCTCTACGCCCAGCGATGATCGTGAGGGCTTTGTGTTATTTCAGTTTGTAGTAGGGGTATACAAAACGACAAAGAGATGGAGGGGCTTTTCCCAAGTCTCCTGGTGTGTGTGTGTGTGTGTGTGTGTGTGTGTGTGTGTGTGTGTGTGTGTGTGAGAGAGAGAGAGAGAGAGAGAGAGAGAGAGATGAACAATGTTCAAAATATCGAGAGCCCTCTTGCTTTGAGGCCTACTGCCCCTTTTATATCTAAAGGGGAGTACAGGTACAGATGGGGCGACATGGAGGAAAAAGAAAGAATAAAAAGAAAGGAAAAAAGGATAGGTGGTCATTAGCATCGTCTTCTCTTTTTGCGTGGTCACATAGAGTCATGGTTTTATGGCTATGGCAAGACCGATGGCACAACGCCGTGTCACCGCTGTTCCATCGCATTCGCCAACCACCTGGGCGCGGCTTCCTCCCCATTTTAGGGGAAGCGGGGCGACCCGATGGGGTGGCTTCGACATGAGCCATACAAAGGTTAGATCACGTAATGGCTACCTTTCTATGTCGCGGCTAGGGTCTCGCCCACTACCGCCCAAATTCCCAGCGCAATGATTTGACACCGGTCGACTAACACGCACTGGCCGTGATATGGAGCATGGCTTAAGAGGGAGACAAATGAAGCACCGAGGCATGTCTCTTCTTTTACGCGGTTATCTGAGGAACGACAATCGAGGCCGCCTGCGCGCTGCCAAGGTTCATCTAGCTCGAGGCGGGGAAAGTTACCTGTAGGGCCTTGGATGAGGTTGGTTCCGCGCGCTCAAAGGGCACCGGGTGAAAGAAAGGCCTTGTCTTGAAGTCCGTGTGAGGCAAAGTTGGCCCCTTTTAGTGGGTTGAGCACCCCCACCTTCTTAGATGTCATGCTTCAAAGGGCACATTTGTTAGCCCTTACTTGACTTAGGTCTTAAGGTGTGCGTGGATATTTATATCCGACGCAGCTAGTTTTACACCATGAATGCCATGATATGCGGGACTGCAGACCTAAAAAAGCAGCGAGGCTAAAAAGGAAGTCCATAAATTTTAGCAATTTAGTATTAGATATAGATACAAAATATAGATATAAATATAGGTATAAAGATATAGAAAATATAGCTATTAAATAAGGGTGGTATACTGGTTTTTTGAGAATAAGGGTGGTATACTGTTTTTACCAATACCGTAATTTTATACTTGATTTTATCGAGGTAGCAGCGGTTCATCAAAAGTAAAAGGAGCAAAGCCAAAACTATTATTTTTAGTATTGTTGTGTGTCGTTCCACAAATCGAGCCGTAATAGCCAAACCAATCACCCACCAGAAATTGTTTTCGACGAAAAAAAACAACACAACTCCCTTTGGTAAATTAAATGCAGTCCAGGTAGTCCCCTTACAAAATACTCCTCCGGCCCCATGGAGTTCGCCGCTTACTTTTGAACTTCAAGGTTCGACCATCCGGCCTTATTCAAAATATTTATGTAAATTATAAAATAAATTAATCAATATTCAAGTATCTTTTAATTGATAAAATAAGACGCACTCAATATAAATTATATTTCATGCAAAAATTTAAATAAGCACGCAAAGATCGACAAGCATTTCGGCACTCAAATTCGCGCGACAAACTCGACGGAGGGAGGCTGTCGCCTCAGGAGGCGCCCCCACCTACCTACCTCCCCTACTCTAGCTGTAAATTTTTACCTTGCATTAGCTGCCCCCTGCCGAGAGTGGCCGGAAAGACTTCGAAAGAGACTGCGAGCGCAAGGGCGGGAGCCTCCATAAAGCTCGACGAGCGAGAAACCCCTCTTCTGTGCTCGCTCATCGCTTCCAGTTCCAGCCACCGTTCCCGTCCGTCCGCCGCCGCTCTGGGGTACGGATTGCAACCAAATTTCTCTCTCACCTCTCCCCTTTTGTGGTCGTGGCGTATGTATTTGGGGAATTCCTGGCTTCGGGTTTTAGCCGCCCCGGTGGTGTGGTGTGTTCGATTGCTGGCCCGGCCGCAATCGGCAGCCGATCGAGGAAAGAGAGCGACTCTTGCTGCCTTGGCAGCACCGGGCGGATTGTGTCGGCAGTCTTCACCGTCGATCCAGCTTAGCGAGGTCCGGATCCGACTGGCGCGATTCGTGGTAGCTTAGGTCGTAGTAGACGATCGAGAAACTGAAGTTTTCATGAAGGTAGACGACGATCCATGGGCTGGAGGTGGATCGGATCCGATGATGGGAGGGGCTTAAGCCGGGGATGCTGAGCACAGATGGGTGGTACCATAACAGACTACAGTACGTTTTCCCATTCTTTTGAAACTTTTCTTTTCTGGGATGGAGCAGAGAGATGGTTTTTGGACAGCAAATCCATGTATATATTTCAACAGCATTCTTGCTGTTAGAATGGTTAAAGTCTTACAGAGTCTGTCGTTACGTTTAGCAGTGCATCCATCAAGGGCAATGAGGAAAAATGATCTTCTTGCTGGGTACATGAAAACTGGTGGAGTTGCATGTGATGACTGATTGAGTACAAAAGGCTTGTTTTGCTAGCTAGGAGCTTTCGGGCAGTTTGGTTTAGTGTTCTCCGGCCCTATTTTGAAAAGATCTTGTACGATTCCTTTGCCTTGTTGAGTTGATGTCTTGATGAAGATCTGAGTGTGAGATGCTTGATATATATTCCATTTGTAGCGGTGTTGACTGATCTGAGCTATATATTGAAGTACTTGACAAGCTGTCGATTGCGAGATAGGGAAGTTGATGTTGTTTAGATGGATGAGGGGTTCACCTCTGCCAGAATTGAAATGAAGTCTCCTCGAAGTATGCTTGGATGCAATGTAGCTGCAGTGTCGAATTCATCTGTGTGCATTTATAAAAAGATTCTGTGATCCACCTTTCTTGGTTGTGGAGAGACTCCATCTGATGGCACATCAGTGATCAGTATAACATCTGTCCTTGCAGAAGTGCCAGAAGGTGCACACTGCACAGTGATTACAATTGTAGGTGATGGTAAAGGCGTCTGGTTGTGAACTGGAACTCTTGCTGATCCATCCTGCATTCATAGAGTTCGACCCAGCTTGCAGCTGAAGGGTGTGGTGCCTCCGTTCTGGTTGGTCTGTCCACTCAACTGTGGGTAGCTGTAGCTGCGGCCGCAGTGTGGAGCTTGTCTCGTGTCACCTGTAGCGCGCTGGGTTTCTTAGGCAAGTAAGCTCTTGAGACCAGCGCTTCCTACTTTCCCTTTCCTCTTTGTGAACACCTCTGACAACCGCTTCTGCCAGATAGGGTTTAAACATGGAGTGAAATGCTGCCCTTCTTCACGTGTTACAGCATCTCGTGCCATCTTTTATGTCATTCATGCTTAGGAATATATATACATAGTGGCAATTACTTAGTTATTTTGATTCCATAGGTAATTGACTGCTTTCTCATATAAACTCCAGGATATAAGCCAGCAACATGTTGACGCCATACAACTGAGGAGCAAAGGAAACTTTGCATAGTATTGCCAAGCTCCCACATACAGTCCCTCCTACTCCC
>JADLZK010008806.1:0-23979 GCA_015847255.1 Hyparrhenia diplandra | reverse complement strand
TGAATGAATCACCAACATGCTCCCGTGAGCCATGCTCCTCCAGTTAGCCTAGCACCCTGTTTTTGTCCGAAGCCCCTTAGCCCTTAACGAGACAGTGACTTTATATAGGTCCGAAAATTTTATAACTTGCTGCTCGCTTCTGTGACTTCGTGCACTGGATTTGAAACGTGATAGCCCCAGCCGGAGATTTTGATCTTTTATTCTGAAAGAAATCTCGAACTGACCGAAATCAATTTTGTTGAATGCTAAAAACTCCTTGCTCTCCGTCGTTTACATAAATATTTTCGTCAGGAAATTAGGACTATTTCACTGATATTCTCGGAGGAAAAATGAGTTTTCAGATGTGTGGTGTTGTGAGAGCCAAGCAAAGCGACAGGATCTGCTAATCAAGGAAGTGAGTCTGAGTTAAGCGATGGCGATGGCATGCCACGTCTTCATTTGTTAAACATAACACTTCAGGAAAGAATTTGAGCCAGAAATCCAAAGTAGAGTAAGCCCCGGGCTGCTAACTTCGCGTCGACAGTGTTAGTTCGTAGTCTTCGTGGGAGAGCTGGAAATGATGCTTGATCGAACCAATCTAGCAGCCAATATAACTTCACTTGAGTACCAATCTTCTGCAAAGAATGTTTTCTGTGTTATTTTGACTTCGTGATTGTGAATTCCATCTTCTCTAGTCTTTTTGTTGTCTCCCGGGCTTCGCTGCTTAAATTGTGAAAGCCACAAAGTGTCCGGTGGGAAGTCTTCACTTCTGGTTGGTCTGGGACCAAAAGCAGATACGAAAAGTGCTTGGTCCTTTATATGAGGCGTCAATGTTGCTTGACCTTTGCTGAAAGTCATGTAGTGTTTGTTCGGGCCGATACTTGTAGGAGCTAGACTTCGGACAACCAGAGGTATTTTGATGACACATGATTCTTCATTGCCCTCATCTTAGACTGAACTAAAGGAAAACCCAGAGGTTGAAAAACTGATGTGAGTTTTGATTCTGAACTTTCTGAAAACTGATTATGGTAGAGGACCCGGAGTGATCCGTCTGCTGTAATTATTGTTTTGCACGTAACTGAGCCCCTATGGAATTGATTTTTCATGTACTGGGAGTCTTCGCTAGCAAGATGGCGATCGTGCCTAAACTTGGAATACTTTGTGACGTCTTCGCAAATCCCAGACGAAGCGGAGCTTTTGTTGAAGTTTGGGCTGCTGTTTCGTCTCCTAAAATGGATATGTTTTTTTTCCAATGAAGAAGAATTATTTGGACGATTTTGGAGGATATCTGCGCTCATTCTGTCCGAAGTATACGAGACGAAGCCAGCTATTGCTGCTACTCCAAATGAAAAGGAAGAAATATGTAAGATAAGATCTAGAAAAAATAACATTGATTGAATTAAATCAAAGTACGAGTAGCGAGAGTAGCAAAAAGACCATTGAAGGTTATGTATTACAAATTATTATTAGGACAAAATTAAATATAAAAAGTAAATGTAACTTATCTGCAAAGAGTATTTTGGAAGAAGCGTAAATTTTTGAGTGGTTCAGATCACATGCGAAGCTTCACTTTTCAATCTTCGCTGGGTACGAGAACCTAGGAAAATTGAAGATGGCTTCGCGTATTGTATTGTCTATACTTTTCAGTGTCCCTTCCTGAGACTTCGCACCGGAGGAGACAGGAGAGTGATACACGTCGAGGCCCTTGGATGGCACGCGTCATTAGAAGTGCCCAAGAAGGACAACATGGCCAACTGTATGAGTTGCATGTGCTCCACGGAGGGTGGTTGCATGTCTTGCAGCTTCGCAGAATCAAGGCCCCTCCACTACGACAGCTTTGACCGCCTTTGATTTGTGCGGCTACGAGCAGCGCGACTTGGTTGTGCATGATTTTAGGCTGAATTGTCTTCTCGGGCCATGCTTCTCAGTTAGCCTGCCACCCAATCTAGCCATCATCGAGCGGTTGCCTTATCTTTGCAAGTTGGTAGTTTGCTTGCAGAGTCCGGACCGAGTCTTCACATTATGCTGTTTGTAAGAATAAGCTTAGTGGTCGGGAGGGCTTTTTGGAACCTGATGCTAATCGAAGCCCCTTAGCGAGACAGTGACTTCATAATAGGTGACTTCATAATAGGTCAAAATTTTGTAATCTACTAGCTGCTGCGTGATTTCGTGACTTTGTGTGTTGGATTTTATCTTCCTTCACAAAAACTGATGTGGGGTTTTGCTTCAATCTGCTGCAATCGAACTATTGACAATTTGACATGATTTATTGGCTGTGCATGCTTTTAAATCCATGAAATCCAGTTGACGAGGTCATATTCAAATTGAACGATGAAGTCGTTCTTGTCTGCGAAGCATTTTCTACATGAGAACAGGACCTTTTCGTATGGCTGATGAAGTTGATTGTGGTTCATCTTGTGAGAGCACTTTCTTCAATTTAGCCTACGAAGCCAACTTTGGGCATTTTCTTCAATTTGGCGTACAGAGCCAGACTTTGTTGATTGTCAGAACATATGACAACTTCCTGTGTTGACTTGGATTAGGTTTACTAAGCCTTTGAGTCTTCAAGCGAAGTGTTCTTCGTGGCTGTTATTTGCTTCTGCAAAACGGAGTCGACAGTGCGAAACCCATATCGCTCAAAGAGCTCTTCGTGATTGATGCAATGCGCGAGTTTGTCGTGAAATGATACTTCGCTTGATGCCATTCTCAGAACTCCAAAAGCTCATGTTCCTATCCATGTTAGGTGGGCACGAGGTCGGCCTCATGGTTTCGCATGCAACTTTGTTGATGAAGCATGCCGTACGGTGCTTTGTTTATGAAAGATCTGAACTTGTTGTCTTGGGCGCTGGGCTTGGAATTGTAGATTTCGTTAAGGCGGCGAGAGCCTCAAACTTGGCTCCGGAACACCTTCGTTTGAGGTGCATGGAGATTGGAGGAATAAGCTGTCCTTCGGCTCGTAACAAGTTTGTCCTTCGGCTCCTGCCTATTGTCCTAGCTAGGCTTCGCTTGGAGACTTTTGGAGGGTTATATTTAGCCTCAGGCTTCGCTGGGCTAGAGACTTCGTCTTGAATATAACAGTAGGCTTCGCTTAAAAGAGAACTTCCAGCTTTTGTTGACGGCTTCAAGCTTGTTTGATTTTTTTTTTTTTCCGTTGCAGCTCATGTTGTTGTGGTCGTGGTATTTTCGTGCTCACACAAACGGTGGGCCAAGATGTTGGGTGAAATATCAGCACAACACTTTATTGATGAAGTATGGTTACAAAGCAACCATTCAACATGGTCTTTTCTGAGGAGCGCATCGTGGGGTATTTATAGGGACCCCCGACTTCGTACTTTTAGATAAAAACATAAACTTGACATTTGAGATTTCTAACAACTTCTCAAGGTTTCTATTCTAGCTAAGTTGTTTTCACCATCTTCGCTTGAATCTTTGAATCACAATTCTTCATATTCTTTGTTCATCGGGTTGTCATCACCAACTTCTCTTTCATCATATCTTTTTCCTCTTCGTCTTTGAAAGTTTTCCTCCTGCAACTTCAAAGTTAGTTTGACGAAGTCAACTTCAAAGTTCGGGCATAAAGTTTGCCTACGGTCGGTCTTCAAAGTTCGGGCATAAAGTTTGCCTACGAAGTCAATATTCAAAGTTTGGGCATAAAGTTTGCCTACGAAGTCAATCTTCAAAGTTCGGGCATAAAGTTTGCCTACGAAGTCAATCTGCAAAGTTTGGGCATAAAGTTTGCCTACGGTCAATCTTCAAAGTTTGGGCATAAAATTTGCCTCACGAAGTCAACTTCAAAGTTCGGGATAAAAGTTTCGGGGCGAAGTTAGATCCCAACAATAACCCCTCGCTAATCTTTTGATTTCACCAATTACGCCATATCTCTACTAGCGGGTACAAATCCATACCCGTTTGGATAAATATGAAACTCAAATAAAGTTTAAGGACCGGGATGACACACTTTCTAAGTTCGAGGATCGGGATGACACACCGAGACAAATTTGAGGACCGGCCATAGACTTTACTCTTGTTTATTCTATGAATTTTAGGCAACATCTCATGAATTGAATTTAGCAAGATTTCCAATTGATATACTTAGATTGGCGAGGTCTTCTCGCTGCCTTCAGTTTTCTTTACCATCAATCAACTCTAATTTGATATTCTCTATTCCATGTCTTAATGTGGCAGGTTTGGTCCAGTGTCCGGTATCCTCCTGTAAGGATTCAGGTCTTTAGCCCATGGCAAAATGAGTAACTATACTATAGGTCTATACTCTATACTAATATTATCCTACAAAGGGCTTCAATGACAACCAATCTGTAAGACTCTAACCCATCTTTTTGTTCAATGTATAAATATATAATCATATATGGTCTTCTATAATTCCCGCCTCCTGGCCCGTGCAAAGCACGGGACCCTGCTAATTTGATCTAATCTGCAAATTGCAGAGCAAGGGATTATAGTGCATATTTTGCTTCACAGTCAACAATTCTTTAAGCAATTCTTAGTCATCCCTCGCTGGCCAGCTCCAATCAAAGGAACCACAAACAGAAATTACAGGTGTTTCTAGTCACAAACAGAAACAATTTCCTAGTGCTCAAGGAATTACAGGTGCTTAAATTTTCAATTGTGTTGGAGTATGAGTATTAGGCCCATGAGGCTAGGCCCATGAGGCCCATGTACGCTGCAGGGGGCAGGCTCGTCTCTCCTTGGCTCTCTCCCCCTCGGGCGAGTTGGTGGGGGTGGTGGTGGTGGTGGTGGTGGTGGGGGGGGTGGCGGTGGTGGTGGTGCCGCCGTGCCGTGGCGGCAAAGGTGGTGGCCGTGGAGGCGGTGGAGGCGTGGCGGTGGCCACCCTCCGGCGCACGCGCCCCTGGGTGCACCCGCCCACTCCACGGCTGCCGCGGGTCGTGGCGCATCTCGATGTGGCCCTTCCAGTGCACGCGCTCCCGTGGGCGGCGCGCCCCACCGGCGGCCATGTTCGGCCGGTGCTACTCGGGTACTCCTGCGACTCGTGCGGGCGGACCCTTCCGGCACCTACTCGGCCTCCACCTGGCTCCCTCCCGGTGCCCGCCCCGGCCGGCCGGCTGGGACCCGGCGGCCTTTTGGCGCCTACCACGCTGATCACGGCGTCCCGACCCTCCGCCGGGCCGAGTGGGTCGTAGACTGGGAGCCACGTACCACACCACTCCCGACCCTCGGTACTACGTCGGGTTCGCCAGTCCTTCTTCCTCCCTTCCTTCGTCCATCATGGTCGCAAATGGGTCGTGGTCTTCCTGTCACTTCCGTGAGCCGCCGGGCTCACGGGTCTTTCGTCTTCCGATGTTCTTGTTGCTCCTTCCATGGTTCACAACCTCCTTTCTATTCATCGTTTTACAGGTGACAATTCTTGTTCTCGTTGAGTTTGACTCTTCCGGGTCTTATCGTGAAGGATTTGGCTTCCCTGCGTCCTCTCGCTCCGTGTGACAAAGACGGGCCCCTTTACACTCTTCGGTTTCCGGCGTCTTCTTCCTCTTCGTCGCCGGCCTTTTGTCACCGCCGCCGCCACTACCTCCTCTACTACTTGGCACCGCCGTCTCGGCCATCCCGGGCGTGACGCCTTGATGCGGCTTTTAGTCGTAGCTCCGACATTCGATGTACTTTCGAGCTCACGATGAGCATTTGTGTCATGCGTGCCAACCCCAGCCGTCATGTTCGTCTTCCTTTTTTCTTCTTCTACTTCACATGCGACTCATGTTTTTGATCTTATACATTGCGACCTCTCGGACATCTCCCCGTCATCGGTAACTCGCTATAAATACTATTTGGTGGTGGTTGATGATTTTTCGCATTATTCGTGGACTTTCCCTTTGCGTGCCAAGTCGGAGGCTTTTCCCTCTCTTCACCACTTTTTCGCATGGGTGTTGACTCAATTCGGCTGCACCATCAAGGCCGTCCAGTGTGACAATGGCCGTGAGTTCGATAACAGCCCCTCTCGTGCCTTCTTCCTTGAGCACGGGGTACAGCTCCGCATGTCTTGTCCGTATACCTCCTCCCAGAACGGCAAGGCGGAGCGCATGATCCGCCCGAACGGCGTCTTGCGCACCCTTCTTCTCCAGCGTCCCTTCCCCGCTCGCTTCGGGCCGAGAGTCTTCACACCTCCACCTACCTTCTCAACCGCCTTCCTTCCGCTGCCTGCCCAGCTCCCACGCCACACCATGCCCTTTTCGGCACCCCTCCTCGCTACGAGCACCTCCGTGTCTTTGGGTGTGCGTGCTACCCCAACACCGCTGCCACTGCTCCCCACAAACTGGCTCCCCGCTCGACCCTGTGTGTCTTCCTCGGGTACTCTCCAGACCACAAGGGTTACCGGTGCTATGACCTCACCTCTCGTCGGGTCCTCATCTCTCGCCATGTGGTGTTTGATGAGTCAGTCTTCCCCTTCTCCACCACCACCACCACCCCGGCTTCCCCTCCTGACCTCGACCTCTTTGAGATGTGTCCTCGCAACCCGGTGGCCTAGCCACCTTTATCAAGCTTCCCTCGCAGTCCTGCTTCACCGTGTCCCGGCTCCCGCCCCCCGGTGCCGCACCTGACTCGCCACCTTGTGCGGGTCCGGGGTCTCTGAACACCCGTGTTTTTGCATCATTTTAAAATTCACTAAAAATTTGAACTTTTCGAATTACTACTAAAACTTGATTTATTTTTTCGCCAAACCGAAACCCCCTGTTTTTCGAAAACCCTGATTCAAACTCTCACCATCTAGAATATTAGGTTTCCTTTGTTTGTTGCTTGTTGAACCTTATGGTGACCAAGGATGCAAGGTAGGTCTAGATTCCAATTATGGAAGATATCGCATGAGAAGGATTTACGAAATTATTTTTGGGAATAGTAAATACCGACACACATGTGTACCAAAAAATATATGTGAATATTTTTATGAGCACAAATAAATAAATATTCTACTATAATAGTCATGGGAATACGAATATGCTTGTATAAATATTTATAATATATATTACACATGAAATAACGAGTTCGGGGAAAATATGTGTGTGCACATAAATAAATACACATATTTATACAAGTACAATTGAATAAATATTTTCATGAATGATAGTCATGGGGATATATAAGAGTGCTTGTATAAATATTTACAATATGTATTTACACACACAAAATAATAGAGAAGGGAAATAAGAAAAGGGTAAAGGAGAAAGGGGGAGAAAGAAAAGGGAAAAGGAAATAGAAACCCGGAAAGAGCCCCGGGCTCATTCCCCCTTCTCTCCCTCCTTCCATCCCGGCCCGAAGAGCCCTCTCCCTTCTCTCTCTCTCTCTCTTCCGCAAACGGACCGCCCAACATAGGATCCGATCACCCCGCCCAACCCCCCCAAAACACCAACTTCCCCCATACGCGCGACCGTGGGACCCCGATCGCCAAGATCGCTCTTCCTCCTCTGCCGCATCGCGACGCCGAGGGAGCACATGACCCCGCCTCACCAGTAGCGCGGACCACCGCACAGGACCACTGACGAACCGGCGCCAGAGTGTCGCGTCGTCACTTACCTCGCACCCACGCGCACAGGGACGAAGGTAAATGCACACAACGCGAAGGGGAAACCTGCCATCGCGAGTACCGACGACCCCGATGTAACGCGACATTGAGCTGGCTCACACCGGAAGCTGCATACGGGCGTACCACGCAGCACCACCCAACACTACCCTCCACGCACACAGAGCCCCAGTCAACGGCACATCGACCGCACGAGCCGGGGCACCGCTATGTCGCACGCCATGGCGGCGCACAAATCGCCATTGCGGACAGCCCGGCCCGACGACCGGCCAGCTCACCGGAGCATGAAACACGTGCACCGGCCGAGCCCGACATCACGAGGCCTCAGCAGGAGTCCACGGGAACGGGGAGGCTCTACCGAAAAGATCTCGGTGGTCGGAAAAGATCTAGATCCGACCGAGCACCACCATGGTAAACCTATAAATAGGCTCGACCCTCGCTCAATCGACCTCGCTCCACCCCTACCCAGCTCGCCACGATCTGGAACGTGCGGTGCTCCCCGATTTCCCTCCTCTCCACTTTTCCTCCCCGCCATAGCATTTTCCCCAAACCGGGTCCAACGCCCATAGCTAGGGTTGGGTGTTCCCACCGGAGTAGCCATCGCGAATCGCGAATTGGCAGGTCGGTGATGCCCCTCGATGCCAGTCCTCTCATTTCCCCACCTAGTCCTTGATATTGTGTAGCCTAGTATCCGGTGAAAGCGCCGCCGCCGCCGCCGCCGCCCTACGCCGCCACCATGACGAGGCGCCGCCCGTCGCCACCATCCACCTCGATCCATGCGGGCATCGGGGGGGTCCCGAGGACCTTCTCGGCGGCGAGGTTTGAGCAAGGAAAGCGCCACTCCGGCGAGGCTCGGCAAAACACCGCCGCCGGGCTCGGCCAGGACGGAACCGCCCGCGACGACATCTTTCACGCCAAATGCACGCCGTCGGCCGGGCCAACGAGAAGATGACACGTCGCCTTCGCTCCCCTCCGTTCCGACGGCGTTGTTCACAAAGGTGAAGGACACCGTGTACACGTATTTCGCCCGCGTGTCAACCACCGTGGCGTCCCACTGACCCACGTGGCATCCACGTGTAAAGAAGCATTCCCGTATGCGCCTAATCAATTGCTAGATCCACCCTATAGTGTACACGAGGGTTGTAAAAGTATACTTTCCCGACTCGAGAAAAATTCCCGAAAAATTTATAAATTCATTATTTGATTTATAGAATTTTATCATGTAATTAGTTTCAATTTTATTACATGATAAAATTATATTATAATATTACCCTAATGATTTAATTAGAGATTAATATTATAAAATCCATATCTCATGCAAATAAACTCCGCTTCGCATGAAACGACTTCCATAATTCATCTAAAATCTAGCTCTATGCATCTAATCCATTGCCACCATAATGTTCTATGTTTGTTTTGTATGCCATAGTTCAAGCTAGGTTTATCGAAGTACTTCGACACTATGTAAAAAGGCTAATAACCGCCCGGTCCCAGACGCCGCTTATAACGTCGCGTCAGACTTGTCATACTACTCTTGCCTTGATTTGGGTGAGCGTCGATAATAGGTGTCGGTCGGTCCCCACCCGGCCAAAAACGCATCCGAAATAAGGGTAATTATAGACGCCAAGCATCTACCCGACGCGCGCTCGCATTATCCGCTCGGCGCTTTTTAGTTCTCTGGATACAAACGCCGCAGCAGTGAATGACATGCTTTTCAAACCAAGTGTCCGCAAGATTCACCATATCTTAGACACGCGTTTAGGCATAGACGCATTCTTGGAGCCGGCCGATGCGGGATCACGAACACTAATTTAGACACGTGTTTGTATACGGACACTCTTTTGGTGCCACCCACCACATGCGATTCTGCGGTGTTACGGACCGCGTCTCTTCACGGGCGCTTGGAATGTGTGAAGTGCAGTAACGGTCCGCGTGTATTAAATTCGCGGGTTTAGATTCAGGCGCAGCGTTTTACGGAAGGCGTCCTGGCGTTATCGTACCATTACCCGGCGGCGAATTACACGCGTTTAGTCAAGCGCCGTCTATCTTGCTTGAAACTAATGCGGACATTGGCCCGGTAAACAGATGTGTGGCGGGTGCCGCGTGTACAGAATTCCCGCCCTGCGCGTCTGATCGTCGCGTTTTGTTAGAGACGATTTGTATCACCGGGTATGCGTGATACACAAAAGCACATTTTACTGTGCGTGATAATGTAGAATGCGAATCGGCGTGTGTGCATAGCGTTCGAAATATTGCGGCACGCGTGGCAATATACGGATGCTTGGCGATGCGGCGCTGTAACTATCACGTCCATTACAAATCGCGTTTGTCGAGAGACGGTTTATAGCAACAGTGTACGTACATATAATGGATTGTTACTGGCGATTGGGCCCGTATGCCCGTCGATCCTGGACGTTTGTATGAGTGCGTATGATTGGTAGTGGTATGTGTCGGTAACTAGAGTATCTCACCTACGCACATTGGATAAAGATAAAAGTTCTATATAATACATTACCCAAAGCCGAATGTTCTTTTACAAGACACAGATTACTTACGATTTATGGTACATTAGCATTCGTAAAGGAAGTCATAACCATGCTTGATCCAACCTCATTAGCAATCTCAAAGGACGGAAGGCATCTATCTTTGGCGTAGTTAATCCGATTCGGGACAACCGAAAAGTCCCCCATCGGTGGTGATCGATGAAGTCGCCCTTCTTCTTTGCTTCTTCTTCTTCTTCGACGAGGAATCAGAGAACCCGCCGACGCTAGAGTATCCAAAATGCCAGAAGACACTGCTGTTGCGCCGCATTCTTGTACTCAAGTAGCATCAAGAGCGGGCACAATATGTTGTAAGTCGCGTGGATTGGAGACGCAGACCCCACATTCAACTTCAAAGGCGTTCCACGTCCTTGCCTATGGCCGCCCAAAGAACACATGGCGCTCATCTTGAAGAAAGTGGTTCAAAACACAGGGGTAACCGCCTGACTGGTGCACTTGATATACAAGGCATCGATGGCCAACACACACCGTTATGCTTGACATGATCCTCAACTCCCTTTTGCCAAACTCGTTGGGAGGAAGAATCCTCCACTCCGAAGTCGAGGCCAATGAGCATACCCGCTTTGCTTGGACTTTGGACACGGTTACCTCGGATTCGTTGATGAAGTCCTCCACGGCCGCGGGCATCGCACGTGATTTGTTGTGTCGATGTCCGGGTATCTCGCCGGCCCGGCGACGACCACATCTCGGCGGCAAGTCGCCGATCTCTGGGCATGGTGCTTGCCGATTCTTTGTGAGATGACTCCATTTCTCCGTGTTTTTTGCCGAGGGGAAGAAACAGTGAGCTTCTTAAGTAGATGGGGTCTCCAACGGCGGTTGCCGGTCGCAAATGGTTGCGTCGGTTGAGTTCGTCCGTTGGAACTTGTGAACAATCCATTAATCATTGTGGAAGTTTAAATGATGGACCGCGGTGTCGCCTAGAAGTAAGCCCTCCTCTGCGGCCTCCACCGGTGGAGTTTGGCTCGTGTGCCGGCGGCCCGATTGGAAAGCGGCCGGCGGCGTAGAAACGGATCTCTAAAAAGTGCGAGGAAGATGAACATGAGTTTTCTTTTTTTTTTTTTTTGAAAGCAAGAACATGAGTTTTCTACTTCTCTCGTAATTTTTATTTTCTTTTCTTGTGGATCCTATTTGTAAATGGGCCGGTGTAATGCGTTGAGATAAGTACATTTTCCTTCTCAAAAAAAAAAAAAAATCGCGTTGTGCAACCGGTTTTTATTAGTTTTGGCTATGTAGGCATATGTATGTGTGGTTAACAAGTTGTACGTTACAAGCTTCTAGTCATCATATATTTTCTCAAACCGAACAAACCGGTCATCGAGTTTGCATCATCACATTGTTTCAATACTACCCTAGCTAGTACATGATCACCAAAAGTAAGTCAAAGCTTCTAGTCATCATATATTTTCTCAAACTGTGAACAACCAGTCATCGAGTTTGCATCATCACATTGTTTTAATACTACCCTAGCTAGTAGTACATGATCACCAAAAAGTAAGTCAAGACAAAGATAACATCAATCACATTATTTAGTGTGTTGTCGGCATCGTAGGCATGCCACCCCGCTTCGTACTCAACACCGGCCTCAACGACCGCAAGCGAGGCTATGCATCATGAGCCTCTCGCTTAGCTCTCGGCCTTCCTCTTGATGAGATCCTCAACAGCCCAAACAACTTCAAAGAGCTTCCGCGATGAACATATATATGAGGGATCCAGATGAGATCGTTCGACAAAAAACTAGTCACATCATCAAATCACAAGCATCGCTTCATATATTTGGTCATTGAGAAACTTGGCCAGAGGAAATAAAGCATGCATGCATGCAAAGTGAACTATGCCAAAACTAGTGGCCGAGAGAACTACCATTATATTCACGTATCTATGCCAAAAACAAATGGCTAAAAGTGATTTTCTCAATTTAAACAAAGCATGCATGTAAGTGAACTATGCCAAAATCGCAAAAATCTGCCGCCGGAACTACCATTCTCGAAGTATGCCAAAACAGCTTGGCCTTGGCCAAGCCAAAATGGGTTTTCTCAATTGCCGCCATCAAATCAAACTAGTAGTATAACTGGCTATCGGTATACTAATTAAGGCCCCTGTTTGGATCCAAGAGGATTCTAAAAATCCTTGATCAAAAAATGCGGTACCTTCCAAACATACCCTAGATTCTAGAATCGATGGTCGATTGTAAAAATCTAGAATCATGTGGCATTAGTACTGCGCCAACGGCGATCTTGCTTACATCTCCTTCGGGCCGTCGCCTCAGGCTTCCCGGCTCCTTGCCTCACGGCAGCTGCAGGACTTCTCCTTCGCCCTCGCCTCGCCTCCCGCTTCGGCTCCTTGCCTCAACGCCCGGTGCCGAGGACTTCTCCTTGGCCCTCGCCTCTGCCCGGCTTCTACGGCGGAGGCCGCCTAAACGGCGCCTCTTAGAAAGCGCTGGCGAGGAAGAAGGACTCAAATGCGCCCCGCTTTCGAGGGGCAGGAAGGAGGACTCGACCGCCCATGTCGTTGAAGGCAGGAATCAAGGCATGTCCTCTTTCCTCCATCCAGCAGAAACCGGCGATACTCCCTCCGTCCGCCGCCGCTAGGGTTTCCAAGTTACTAGTGGCGAGGCGATTCACAATCTTCCTCCCCAACGAGGCGGCCGGATGCCTTGCTTCTTGTACCCCGTGGAGGCGGCCGGGATGCCTTGCTTTGTACCCCGTGGAGGCGGCCGGGCGCCCTTGTTGAACCTGGTGAAGTCCTCACCACCGTTTCCACCTAGGACGAGGAAGGGGCCAACCTCCCCGCATTCATCTTCGGGACGCCGGAGGGAGGGGGAGGGAGGAATAGGAATAGAGGTGGTGGCGCGCTTTGCGGGGAAGAGGCTAGAGGCTAAGGCGGCGCCACGCATCGCTGACGTTTCTTAATGCACCGTATAAATCCGCAAGCGCACGGAATCGTCGTTGTAGCTTTCACCCGAAATATTCAGGGTATCGTATTTTCCACGAGGAACGGATGTACTCTCTCTAACTAGTTTGCCCAAGGACACACACGACCAAAGATGGGGAGGATTAGCGAGAAGGGATCCCTACACCTTTAATGTCTATGATTAGCCAGCCTCGAGCTACTTGTTCACTTCGGGCACCGCCCACGCCCATCCGGCGGAGTCCCGCAATTAGCTCTCACGACCGCGACCCGAACGGGGGGATTTCAAGGGACGGACATGGCTTGTCACGCGACCAGCCGCCTACCCCTCAACCGTGGGATGCACCGCAAAAGATAGAAAACCGCTAGCCCAAACACCACGCTCTACGCTTAGTGATTATCACTCCGGTGTTTGCCGGGTTCCCGGTCAAAGGGTTCCACCACTAGAGTCCCGCCCAAGGACGACTATCGATCCCAAGCAAAACAAGTAGATAAATCGTGGATAAACAAAAAGACAATAAAGATTATCGTAACCGCGGAAGCTTACTTAGCCAAGATCCCAAGTAAGGAGCCAAGTCCGGATCCACCGAGGTACAAGGTTGGGGAGACACCGACAAGTCCGGCGCTTCCCCTCGCTCTCGGCCCTTCACATCTCTCCTCCTCCCGATCTCTCTACTACTAATGAGGGCCTAAGCCCATTGGAGTGAAGGGGTAGAGTAGAGGGAGAGCTCTCTTAGAGGAGAGGGAGAGACTCTTCCTTGGAATGGTGTGTGTTGAATGAGGGGAGAGAGCCTCCTTTTATAGGTAGAGGAGAGGGGCTCTTTGGAAGATTGCCATCCCCACATGGAAGGAGCAAAACCGACCTAGGAATACCTTCTAAATCTGCCAAACCGACCATCCAACGTCGGTAGTGCCCGTTTTGGAAGGTAATGAACCGCCCTCGAAGGCGGGCCCGAGCCGCCTCGGCCAGTGCGGCCGCATTGTGGGTCTTAGCGCGCACCTAGCGCCGCCGGCCTGGCTTCGAGCCCGCGGAGTGGCGTTGTTGGGCCTGAAAAAGTTGTAGGGCAGCGTTGGCTCGGCCCGGTTCTGCGTGTTTGGTCCATTTCTCCCTTGGGCTTGATGTTCTTCGAATGCGCTTTCCGGGGAGGCGCCTTTTGGTATATTTTCCACTTGTTTCTTTTAGAAATCTGCACAATAATAATTTGGATACTACAAGTGGAAATATGTTAGTAATAAATGTATATGAGTATAAAAGGTATAGTTTTACTCCCTTTATGGTAGTAAGTTGACGGAAAAAATATGTCGTTGGTGACCACAACAACGACGCGGGAAGGCTCTCGCGGCAGAGTGGAGAGGAGAGGAGTGAAGGAGTTGAAGCAAAGATAGGCGACGACGACGCGATATATATATATATATATATATATATATATATATATATATATATATATATATATATATATATAATATATATATATATATACACTAGAAATCTCATTAGTCCTCTAGTTAGATTGTCATCAACGCCAAAAACCCACAATAGAGGTTGATTGCACTTACAAAGCAATGGGGACCTCGCATGCAGAGAATAGACGTACTCAAGGAGATTCCCCGTGAGGATGGAAAAAACAATGATGCAAAAAGCTCAAGAGCCGAAGGATTATCAAAACCTCGTGCAAAGGTACCAAACCTTCTACAAAAACCCTACTCTACTACATCGCTTCTTGAGAGTACCGGATCCTCTCGATAATGCTTTCCAACAATGTTAACATTGTTCTAGGTACGCATACATGAACACAATTAAAAAAATAATGTTGATGCTATTAGAAAAAGTGAACTAGATTTGAGAGAGAAATTTTTGGTAGAGAACCCCGAGGTTAACTTACTCGCTAATATTGATGTGAATATTGATGCTACTGAATTCCCATGCTTACCTAGTGGTTGTAAGGATTTAGAGTCACCCCCTTTTAAAAGGTGGATAATAATTTGAATCAAGGATCTTGGCTTAGAGTCGCTTCTAAAGGTCTTGAGACCTCAAATCAAAAACATTGTTTCCAATGATAGGAGCAACATGGAATGTTAGAGGCCTTAATAAACAAGGCAAATTACAAGTGCATCACGACTTTTATTACTGATAATAAACTTGATTTTGTTAGTTTCCAAGAGACTAAGAAAGATTCCTTTGAGGAGTCCTTTCTAAAGTATGCTAATAAAAAAACTTTATTTGGAATTTTTATTCCCTCGCTAAAGGAACCAGTGGTGGAATCTTGGTTGGTTTAAACTCTAATAAGTTTGAGGCCTTAGCCCTGGCGTAAAAAAGAATATTGTGTGTCTACCATGATTAGAAATATTGATTCAAAGCTTGTATGGAGATTGATCTCAGCTTTATGGCTCTCCCTATGAGGAAGGGAAGTCGACTTCATTGATGAGTTACACACTCTTTTAGAAAAATCGGGAAGGTCCCACCCTTATAGGTGGTGACTTCAATTTGATTTCCAAAGTGTTAAGGATAAGAATAATGGCAATATCAACCGAAATGGCTTGATGTTTTCCAAAAACCGGATTAACCATTTTGGTCTCCTAGAGTTAAAAACTCCTCTAGATCTTATACTTGGTCCAACAATCAAGATCAACCTATTATGGCAGCTATTGATAAGCTCGTTCTCGTAATAGTAGTTTTTGATCAAACTTTCCCCTGCATCCTTTGTTACAGCTAAGCCAAGGGGTCGGGAGTGACCATGTACCTTTAACTGGGACTCTAGATGTGGGGAGATAAAAACCAAGCCTGCTTTTAGATTTGAAAAAATGGTGGCTTGAGCAACTAGATTTCGCATAACTTGTTAGCAAAGTTTGGTAAATCGAATGTGCTTTTTGAAAAATGCCATTGACATTTGGCAATTCAAAAATCGAAAACCTTAGGAAAAATTAAAGGTTGGGCTATTAATATAAATGTAATATCAAGAGAAAAGAAAAAGAACTCCTTAAGGAGTTTGACAACTTGGATAGGAAATATGAGATGGGACTTACTCTGTAGAAGAGAAAGCTTCTATGCATGACATTCTAAAAACAGCTTGGAAAGCATTTGGAAATTAGAAGAAATTAAAGCTAGACAGAGATCTCGGATAGAGATGTGAAAGAGGGAGATAGGAACACGCCTATTTTCAAGCTGTACAACCAAAGAGCTAGGAAAAAAGAATTACTGCGGTTAGAAGGCAGTTCCGAGGGGCCCCATTGAGGATACAAAAGGTGCTTGATACAGCTAACTTTTACAAAAATCTCTTTGGGCCGAGGAAAATATGGGAATAAAATTAGATGACAATTTCTCGGTAGGAATCGATTTGATTACTCTGTAAGAGAATGAGCTTTTAGAAGCTCCCTTCTCTAAAGAGGAAATCAAAGCTGCACGTGTTTGACTCATATGCCGAAGGAGCACCAGCCCCGATGGCTTTTCTTTCCTCTTCTATCAAAAGTTCTCGGGATGTCATTGAGACCGATTTTATGAATGTTGTGAGAGACTTTGAGTCCGAAAACTAAACCTTGAAAGACTTAACTATGCTATGATCACTTTGATCCCAAAAGAACCCGAGGCTAAAATTCTCAAGAAATTTAGACCAATTAGCCTCATTAACCGAGCTTCAAAATCTTTATAAAGCCCTAAATAATAGGCTGATCTAGAATTATTGATAGACTTGTGTGCCAAAATCAAATGTACTTTTTATAAAAGGTAGATTTATTTTGGAAAGTGTGGTGGCTGACATGAGATCATTCATGGGATACATAGAAATAAAGATAGTGGAGTCATTCTAAAATTAGACTATGAAAAGCCTATGACGTATGAGTTGGGATTTCATTGATGAAATGCTCACTTCTAGAGGCTTTGGTACCAAATGGAGAAATTGTCATTGATGAAATGCTCACTTCTAGAGGCTTTGGTACCAAATGGAGAAATTGGATAAAAAAAGGTCACCAAGGTGGATCAATTTGTATTAGAATTAATGATGAAAAATAGTTCTACTTTAAACTCCGGGAAGGGTTTAAGGCAAGGAGATCCTTTGTCTCCACTTTTTGTTCAACTTAGTAGGCGACATCTTTACAAGAATGCTTATGAAAGGCGCTAGACAAGGCTTGATTTACGGGGCTTATGCGGAGGTAGTGGAGGGGAATCATCGATCTACGAAGATGTCGATGACACTATTCTCTTTCTAGAAAAACAATCTTGAGAAAGCAAATAATCTAAAGTGGATTTTAATGTGTTTTGAGAAATGAGACTGTATGAAAATAAACTACGACAAGAGTGATATATTGATCTTGAAGTTGAGGAGGATAGAGTCAATGATTTAGCAAAAAAATCTTCTGTGTAAGAAAGGGGATTTTCCCATAAAATACACTTGATGTGCCTTTACACTTTTCCCAAATTGAGAAAAGAGGATCTCCAACCCTAATGGAGAAGGTACAATAGGGTGCCGGGTTGGAAAGGTAGACTCCTCTCTTATCCAAACTTGACTAACTGCGCTAAAGCCGTGCCTAGCTAATTCCTATCTATCTTATGTCGACATCAAGTTCCCTAGATGGGCAGCTAGACATGATAAATTCCCATATGGGGAGGTTTCTCTGGAATGACACACGAGGAAAGCATAAATATCATTTGGCACATTGGCAACTTTAGCCCAAAAAGAAAGAGATGGGGTAGTTTAGGCATCCCTGACATGAGAAACCTCAACACAGACTCTTCTAAGTTCTGGATATTTAGATATGAGCTCAATAAAATGCTATTTGGGCAAAATTTACGATCAGAAATATAACATAGAAAACCAAATATATGTGGTTCTTTAAAGAACAATCTGTCCCCTTTTGGCAAGGTGTAAATTGGGCCCTTAAGGCAGCCTCAAATGGGGATTATGTGGAGGGTAGGTGATGGCAAGAGAATTAGATTTTGGGAGGATCTTTTGGCTAGGAAATTGCAATTTGGCTACTCAATACTGGCCTCTATATGTTATTTGTGATAAAAAAGGAAAGACTATCAGTCAAGTCTGGGATGGTCAAACTCGTAAGCTGTCTTTTACTAGAACATTTTCTGAAAGATTGATGTCTAAATGGTTTGAATTAGTTAATATAGCTCAGGAGATTACTCTTATAATGAGTCTGACCAAATGATTTGGTCCTACAATTCAATGGTAAATATTCTGTTCAATCTCTTTATGCTATTATCAACAACCATGGTGTTAAACCAGTACATGTGCATACAGTTTGGAAGCTAAAAATTCCACCTAGGGTGCAAATTTTCTGTGGTTACTCTTTAAGAACAGGTTACTGACTAGGGATAACCCTGCCAAGAGAAGGCATGTTGAAGACAAAACTTGTATTTTCTGTGGTGAACCAGAAACCATCCATCACCTGTTCTTTTGATTGCTGTGTCTCAAAGTTATTATGGGAACAACTATCAGATTGTCACAATCTTTCGGTAGTTGGTCTTATGAGTCCTTGGCATCCTTGTGGGATTAACAATAAAAGCATTTGTTAACAAATGTTGCCCTTTCTCTTCAATATGGTGCTTATGGAAAATGCGCAATGAAATTTGTTTACAGGGAAGGACTTGGCTGGGTGCGAAGGATCTGATGCTTTGGATCACCAAGACTCTAAGAAGATGGAAGCCACTGTACAGTGTTCAGTCTGGGAGAAGCTGGAGCTGGGCATTCTGAGATGGAACAAAAGGCAATACTACCTGGGGATCAGCTGGCATCAGTCAGGACTTCCAGCACAATCGCAGTCTTCGGTGGTGGCCTCCAACGATGCAATTCGAATTAACTCTGATGTTTTGAGTCTTGATAGTGATGTGTCTGAGTCTGAACTTGCTGTTGTTCTAGATACTGCTTAAGCTGTTTTGTGGCGGTCACGCCGATATGCTAAGGCTGTAAACTTTGAATAGCTTTATGATTAATAAAGCTGGGGAAACCTCTTTTTCTAAAAAAAAAAAAAAAAAAAACATGCTCAGCAAATCGTATGTGCTGACTTCAGTTACACATCTGTCGGCCAATGTTTCTACCTATTTTATTTATAGGGGCCAGTATAAGTAGTAAAGCAGGTATTTGGACACATAAACTGGTAAAGAAAAGGGCGGAAAGAGCATGCACCTTCGTCGTCCGATGACCATGCTGTGGCTGCTACTTGGAGTGACGACCATGGTGACGCTCACATGTATCACCGCAGCAACAAACATAACCGTCAAGACGGCTGGTGCGGGTACAGATGCAATCGAGAATTCGTGCACAAGTCTCAAAACAAAACCTCCCCGTGTACAGTAAACCCAAAGGCAACAGCTCACTGCTCACATTCTTCCTATATAAGCCGTGGCCCTGGCACACTTACATGCAGAAACAACACAGAGCCAAAAACACACAACCTCAACCAACAACATCCCGATCCTCATCTTCTGCGTGCACGGGGCATCTCGTCGAACACAGAACCGGAAAGCTAGTTTAGAGCTGCCAATGGCGGGAGCGGGAGTAACCAAACGACGACTTGAAGGTGCTGGGCGTGTGGTCGAGCCCATTCGTGATCCGTGTGTCCGCATCGCGCTCAACCTGAAAGGCCTGTCGTACGAGTACGTGGAGGAGGACTGCGCAACAAGAGCGCGCTCCTCGTGGACTCAACCCGGTGCTCAGACCGTGCCGGTGCTCCTCCACGGCGACCGCGCCATCAACGAGTCCCAGCTCATCCTGCAGTACATCGACGAGGTGTGGGCGGGGACCGGCCGGTCGGCGCTGCGCCGTCCGACCCCTACGAGCGCGCGACGGCGCGGTTCTGGGCGGCGACCATCGACGACAAGGTGAGGGCTGCGTGGGTCGGGATGGTGTTCAGGTCCAAGAACGAGGCCCGGAGATCGTGGCGCGCGCCGGCGAGGCGCTCGAGACGCTGGAGGGCGCATTGAGGGATCGCCCGCGGGGAAGCCTTTCTTCGGCGGCGACGGCATAGGCTTCGTGGACGTCGTGCTCGGCGGGTACCTGGGGTTTTGGCGCCATCGGCAAGATAATCGGGCGCAGGATCATCGACCCGGCCAGGACGCCACTGCTGGCCGCGTGGGAGGACCGGTTCCGCGCCGCCGACGTCGCCAAGGGCGTCGTGCCGGACGACGTCGACAAGATGTTCGCGTTCGTGCAGGTCCTGCTTGCTCGGCAGTGTGCACGGTACTCCTCAAGTGAGATCATGTTTCGTACGTGTTTCGTACGTGTGTGTATGACCGACCGACGATGAGCGAGCTCATCTCGATCTGTTCTTTCTCAGTTTTGCTTTCTTCGTCAATAATCGATCGGTGTGCGCAATAAATGTACTACAGTTGTAACTGTTCAGTTCTTGAAGCCGAACAGAAAATCTCAGGCACAGATATGAAATGTGTTCACGTTCATGAAAACGGTTGGCAGAGACCATAGAGAATCACTTGCGGGCTTTGGAACAACCAAAGTGCTGGCGCAATCGTTGCCGGTGGCCTAGAACATCTACCAGGCAGGTGCAGCGCCGTGAATGGTGATATGAATTTCCTGGATTTTGAGACGACTGCCTCGTTTAGTGCCACCTAATTGGTGTTGTCATGTAGTTTATCTCACACTCCTAAATTTTTAGCTCATTAGGGCCGTTATTTTGCGAAGGACAACCTTATTCTCTTTCGTTTTCTTTTCTACATCATCAAAAATCGTGCGAGTTGCGTGAGGCGAGGTAGGTATGAGAGCGGTAACGTATAGCAATGTATGTATCCTTCAGTGCTGACAAAAAATGCAATAATCGTTTAACAAGGTGTCAAACAATTTAAATTTAACCTACTTTATATAAAAATATATTAAGATTCTTGGTACAAATAAGTACGACAGGTAGCAAAAAAATATTTTTATTGTCCATTTGCAGGGGAGAAGTCGCTCACAGTTACTCGCTATGTTAGCTAACCAATCGGTGTTTGATAAAAATGCTCACTTTAGGCAAGATTAAGTTTTATTTATTGATTAGTGCTCAATGTTTAGGCATCCTTTTTGTGTATTTGTTCTCTGATAATAACCTAAATGTATCCCCTACTGTTGGCTACAAGTGTCTCCTATTATTATTTGTCTCCTGTCCCCAGAGCACCGTCCCGTGTATTGATTTGAGACGCTGGTTCTTCTCTCAAGAGAGCCGTCTCTAATAATCGGCTAAAACAAGAGGCGGTTATGTAAGGCATCAGCCGTCCCCAAAAATCATCATATTTTCAGGTTCGGTTATCTTAATAGAAAGTTTCTAGGGGCGGTTTCCTAATGGGTGCCTGTGAAAAGATTTCAGTGATGTCATGAAACTATAATACCTCCACACAATGGTTAGAGGCAATAATGCTCTGAAATCCATCTCTATTAGAAAGAGAGGCGTTAGTAAGAATCATTTAAGTATAAAATAAAAAGAAAAAATGTCAAATTCGGTTCACCTGTTTTTTAGATCAAACTCTCTCAATGAAGAGAGATTGTTAAAACTAAAAATTCAAATAAAATATTTGTCAATATTTGTACGATAAATAAACCATTTGTCATGAGCAAGCATGAAAGCATTACTGATATTCTCAATGACCGATAAATAACCATTTGTCATGAGAATGAGAGGAAAGCAGGAAAGCATTGCGATATCCTAATTCTCAATGACCCATCATTGTAAGTTGTTCATATGCATCTTGCTTTTCTAATGCCTTTTCAAAATACACGATACAAGAGCTTGCATAGTTCTACAAATATACACCTGACATCTAAATTTCTTAGTTTGTCATTGTTTAGTTCTGAACTGCTAATGCTAAATTACTAAAAATAAAGGCCAGGCCACCACCTTTAGATCGGGGGCTTGCATGAGTACATGGAATAAAAATGTGGTTGCGCTGGTTACAACTCTCATCCACAGAAGCTGCGTGAAGTCACATAGGGTGGCGGGGTGAAAATCGGGAGTGGACGATTTGTTTTGGGGCTTTTAGCAATAGAGATTGGAATGTTGTATGTGGGCTGTCTTGATGTGAACGTTTTTTTTTCAACAAAATCATTTATATTATATTATCATAATAGTTCGGTTCTGATAGGGTCGCCGAAGAGGCACCACGTATAATCGCGGCCTGGACCGGGCAGAGAACAACAACACCGTCCATGGCGGCGAAGAAGCCTCGCGCGCCGGGGGGGTGTCGCGAGGCGTCGAGGACGCTGTGCACCGGAGTGGAAAACCAGGTGCAATGCATCGGCCGAAGTTGGGCTGCTCGAGTCAACGAAGAAAAGTACATCGACAGCGATTGATGTGGTTGGAGTTTGTCGCGAGGTTGAAGATGCGGCTCGGACCGGGGTCCCAAGGGGAGGCGGCACTATCGAACAAGCACCAAGAGAAGAGCCACCATTTTGTAGAAGGGGGAGCACTAGCACCGTAGGCTGTCGTGGAGAGAAAACATAGAAGAAAAAAGAAAGCTAAACAAAGAAGAAAAAGATAAAGCAAGAATGGGAGCCTTCTATCTTCAATGGCACGTGTCTCCCCGTGGCGGGCTGGCCTCATCATGGAGGGCACATGTCTTCATCAGGAGAGGAAGCAAAACACAGAGCACAGCATGCAGGACACACGCAGCAGCTGCAGGCCCCACATCGCAGTGTGTGGGACCCACCATGTGGTGACGGAAAAATCCCCGAACGAAGCTCTCGGTGGCCGTGGAGCCACCGCGCGCTGCGCTGCCGGATGTGCCGTTGTGGGGGACCACCGGCGGATCCCCCATCTTGGTCCCGATGTCGGCAGAGCAACGACCGGATTGGACGGTGATGATGGTGACGCGATGGCCAACCCGCCAGCACGACGCACGCCAAATGGCCGCGCGCCCTTTGTCCAGCCCAGATCTACGCCATGGCCGGCTCGGCAGTCCTGGCGGCGTCGGCCGTCGAGCACGACGGCAGAACACCCAGGGTCAACGGACTGGCTGGGGTGCCCGCGGCGTCTGTGCGGGTCGGTGAGGGGCGCGAGCGCGCCGTAGAGGCCAGTGTTGGCGTCGGCGCAGAGGTTTGACTTGACGGCGCTGGCCAGGACTTTCTGGCGCAGGCCACCTCCTTGGGCATCTCCTTGTGGTCCATGACCCGCCTGGCTACGCCGGGTTGGTCGACACAATAAGCGCTGCCTCTGCCATGGATGAGGGCCTCCTTCCAGCTTCCCGAACCCGGAAGTAGGGCAACGCCTTACTTCGTCGTTGACATGAGCTGCTCCCATGGCGCATCTTGAAAGGATCAGGAAGGCCTTTATTCGCTGGCGACGGGCGGCGGTGGAAGGGACTGGGGGGAGATGTGGCCTGTGACGGGCGGAGATGGTGGAGAAAGTCTTCTAACTTACTCCTCCATCTCAAAGATAGATGTCACTATGAGATGCGTGTCGGTAAACTTTCTCAATCCTTGTCTGGGTTTGAAAAATATGTAAATACATTTAAATCTCTAAATAAATTTGTTAAAAAACTGGGCAAAGATCTTTCGTTTATTACCAATTACTTAAAGATAAATATTTATATATTTTAATATATAGTTCTTAGGCATTTTAAAATATTGACTTCGAGGAAGCGAAATGACGTCTATTTTGAGATGGAGGGTACTATTATGAGCTGATGGGACGAGGTTGAAAACGATACTCTTTGATGTGAACGTTGGGATCCGTCGTTTTAGGTTCAGGTGGCATTGATCGGTGCCGTCAGTACGGTCGTCAGCGGTCAAATCAGATAACCTGTTCGCCCGAAGAAAAGTAGTTACCACGCCACTACGGCACCAACCATCCCTTTGGATTTGTTTTTTCCTTCAATGTTCTTTATAATTTCTTTGACCAATATGCTCCTCTGCCTGTGCTTTTCAGGTACAGCTGATCATGCGTCATGAGTGACCTAGCTACTACTGACCGGATGCTATATATGACGATGGACGATTAGACGCCCATTCAGTCTCACTTTTGGCTAATTACTACCACAAGGCAAGAGCCAGTAGAGCAGCA